>CM064512.1:52355572-52468270 GCA_032716605.1 Paralithodes platypus | reverse complement strand
AATATTTGAGCCTATGATAATAATGGTAAAGAACCATCCATCAAGCCAGTGTAGGTTGATGTATGTGCTTAACCTAGTGTCCCCCCTCTAGTTTTATATTTAACACCTTACCGCGGCCTATGCGGTTTATTTATATGTACCTGGCACAGCGGGGTGTTTTTAGCCAAAATAGGGCTGTTAGACGTGGTCATTTTCATTCCTAAATCAGACCCAAACGTAAAACACGTACCTATCCCTTAAAGGGCATAAACAGGCTTTCGAATGACACCATAACGATCCTTGTATGATGGATATTTTTCTTGCAATAACCGTGGCAAAACGCGAGTGCAAAAAGCAGGTATAATTCTGTACTTTTTCGGGTACATAGTTGAGTATGTAGCGGGTGAGAGAGGGAGGAGGGCGCTGAGTGTTGTCCAGGAGGTTCGCCGCGGGGAGATGCTGGAGCAGTCAGCGCTCGCTAGTCTCCTGCCAACCACTTTGTCCTCTCTCTCCCAGCCACCTTACGTGCTGAAATTGCCACTCGACCTATGTCGAGCGCCGCCACATAGTCCAGCTTTTTTTAACTCGACTTATGTTGCTCGCCGCTAATTAAGGGTTAATCCCCTGGGGGAGAGGGAGCCATCACATTCAGCGGAGGGAAACAATATTCCCCATGTTTCTTACTGCTTGTCGTGTAAGGCAGGCGACTAAAGGGGGAGATAGTGAAAGTTCTGATCAACGGTCTGGTTAATTCCTTCTATGCAGGATTGTGTTGTAGGCACTATTGAGGCTGGGTGTGGTGGGCTCGATAGGTGTTGCAGGAGGACTTACGACATGGGGGGGTAGTGTTATGCCAAGGATTTTTATTGTAATACAGTATAAAGGCCGAAAGGTAACTCCATCTTGGGTCATTACAATGCAAAGGATGAATGTTATACTATTGTATGAATATAGTATATATATATATATCTATCTATATATATATATATATATTATATAATATATATATATATATATATATGGTAATTACTGTTTTGGTGTATGTAACGTGTAGAGATTTTTTATAATAATAATAATCAAGCATTAATCAGATGGGCTCGTTAACAAAATGAGATTGAGATTCGTTCATTTCCTTCCACAACGAAGTTGAAGGAGGTTATGATGTTGCCTCAGTTTGTTTGTCTTTACACATATATCTCAAAATGCTACTAAACTGATTTTCCCCCTAATGTTGATGGGCAAATAGTATCAGGAAGTGATCGGTACAAGGGCATACCTCGGCCAGCGATAGCGGAAATTCGCACTTTCCCCAAGTTGCCCTCTAATGGTTGTGTGTGTGTTGTGTGTGCTGTTTTTTTTAGTAGGAATTTGCGAGGTGTTGCCCATCCGTGTTAGAGGGGAGGGGGGGTGGTAGATATAGTAGTAGCGCTATAGACACTCCATCAAGCTTTACAAACAAAATATCAGCTCTAGAACTCCCATTTGAGGAAACTGTTTCTAAAAAAAAAATATAAAAAGGACAAATTTATCTTGATGGGTTGGGTCCTTGCGGTAATTTTTCAGGAGTGAAGCGAAAGAAAAACAATCGTATGGTTTTTCCATGTACCTACTGTCCTCACTAATAGGTTGACGATTCAGCCACCTTTTATAATAAAGACCGATAATTGAATAACAAAGCGAGATAAAATAAATTAAACGGTGGCAGCAAGAAGAGAGAGACCAGAGAGAGAATGACGCTATAATGCAAAGAGAAAAAGGGTGTACTGGGTAATATAGGACGCTAGGTTTTGCATGAACGTGATGGTTGATTTGGTCGTTGTTCTTTTTCCTGTTACCACCTAGTCTTTTACAGAGTGGGGATATATGTTTCCTTTTGATCTACTTTTTGTCTAAAAAAAAATCTAGGAGGGGGCGGGGGGAATGTGTTTTCTTCTTTTGCCCTTCTGTCCCGGATTTTTTACAGGGGTGGGGGCGGAGGAGGAGGAGCAGGGTTTGTGCTTGTCTTTTCCTGGTGTGTGATTTTCATGGGCGGTGTGGGCTTGAGGCCCTGGGGATGTCCAACAGTGAACAGGAATACAGTATAGTGAATCAAACGACGATTATTTTGAGGCCACACCCTCGTGGATCATGGCGTCTTGAACAAGAGCTAGGTAGATTGATAACTAAATAGATGTTTTGTATGTTTGGTCTACCACCAAATAAATGTAAGGATTTGGACGAATTTGATCATTACCTTCCACTGATTCCCTCGCATACCTAGTTGATTTTGGTCTAGATAGGTTGTTTTTCATTATCTTACTATTTTGGACCTTCTGAAATTGGATAACCACATCTTTAGTGCATGCGCATGCATGTGTGTATGTCGAATCCATCTAAATACATGTTTACCTTTGTTTACATTTGTTGTTAGTAAGTAACTGGTCCATTTGGGTCTTCTGCTGCCCACCACCCAGCTGGCCTTGGTGGGAGTATGGTCACCCCGGGAAAAAAACCTAGCCTCCTACACATTCCATCCTTGTCTTCTTGATCCAGTTTTTAACCAAATTAAGTACTTACTGCCAAATCTGACCTTGGATCTGGAACATCGCCTGACGTTGGAACTTGTGTTGGATATTTGAAGCGTAATCTGTCCGAGTAAGGTCTTATTGCAACTCCCCTGTTGCGATCCATTGGTTTGGAGTTTGAAATCGTATCACCCCATTAGTTAGGCAATAATAAAACACTTCACCCGATTCAGGTGTCAATGTTTTGGGGGGACAAGCAATAGCGGGCCTGTAAATCGGCCTTTGGCTGAGTCATGTTTCTATAGAAATATTTACAAATTTAGCTTGAAAGGGGTCCGGGTGGGCATCTTTTTGTTTAGTTTGAAGACAGTCTTGAAAGGCGCTTTTGTTAACCAAGGGGACACACTATAATACATTGCACGCAAATGGTAAAAGCAATTAAATATCGTTATTACAATAATTGGTGTTCTTCAGAGCTTTCTCAGTGTATACCTCCTCCCTTACGGAGAGTGTGGGGCATTTGCCTTTCATCACAATCCCACCCCTATTCTGTCCAACTCTCTAGCCCAGGAGTGACCGATATTCCCAGTCATTCTTCTACTCAAAAAGTAAGTTTTAGAACTCTCTCCCTCAATCTGTCTCTTCCTCATCCTATTACATAAGCTGCTTTAAGCTCTGTATTTCCAGACATTTTGACTCAAACGTACCTTGAATTTGGCTCTCTATCATTCTTTCAACTTTGGGGGAGGCACTCGTTTACAGGCAGATTTGCCTCTTGTCTCCTTCATACACATAAGAAAAACAATATATATATGCGTCGGACCAAATTGGATAATCCGAAGAATGTCTTTATCTTCCCTTACCAATTTGTAGTGAACACTGGCAAGGCTACTGACTGACTGGCTTAAGTTTGAGGACGATGCTGTGTGACACCACCAGTGGTCTCCTCCAGCCTAAGGTGAACAGGGACGTTGCGGCAAGCAGGCCTCACAGGGTAGGCTGGGTGACATCACCGGTGGTGGCATGCAGTCTGGCCTCACAGGGTAGGGTGGGTGACATCTCCGGTGCTGGCAAGCAGCCTGACCTCACAGGGTATAGTGGGGCAGATAACTGGAATAATCGTTCATTTCTGGAAACAAGCACCAAAATTGGCACACATACTCCTTGGGGATTGCTCTTTTGATAAAACCTGTTAGCCACCTAAAAATTCAAGATGGCGGCCATTTTTCAAGATGGCCGCCATTGAATTTGCAGATACATTTCATTACGCAATAAAATCGCAAAGACTTGTCCTATTTGAATGATCTTGGTGTCAAATCATAAATGTTTCACTATGTAGAATCTGTATTTGTAACCATGGACATACTCACTAGCTTCTTTGTACCATAATATCAGTCCCGGAATCATAATTAGGGTAAAAAGTGCCCATATCATAGGCACCATCAGTCCGATATATTATTGGATGCACATGTAGGCAGTAGGCCTATACTTTTTTGTCACTTATTGTCTTGCTGCCTGGATGAGTATACTACAACGCTTCTAAACCTCGCATCTGCAGCTGCACAGTGCCGTGCAGGTCAGACCAAAGCAGTAGCATTTGCATCGACCGCAGCATTCCGACTTGCATCCACACTTGGTCAGCTGCCTGGCAACTCTGTGCAAGGGGTGGGAGCTCTGTCCAAACGATCTGCCACAGATCTCCTTTCTTGGTCCAGCCCCAGTTGGCAGGAGTCTGCGTTTCTGGTTGACGTACTGTTGACTCCAGATGCAGCCACCTGGTAGGCACGCTTCACATGCTGCTTCAGTGCTGCTCGGGTTGGAGGAATGGCTTCGTACGGCCTCTGCTTCCGAGCAAACATGTCTAACCTCGCATCATCGACACCTTCAGCTGTGCTGGATCTGTCGTACATCATGACCACGAACTTCTCCAAGGTCTCCAGGTCTTCATCATCAACTACCGGTGGGTACTGGCTGAGTTTGCTGAAGACACCGGAAGCCTCATCACAAACATCCCAGGTTTGCCAAGCAGACTTCTTCCCTTTGCCACGGAATGCTGAAACGACATCGCAGCCAGTGAAGGCATGGAAGAAGAGCATCCCTTTGCTCTTTTCTGCAAGAGTGCAACACAAGTCATGTACAGGAACCCACCTCAGGTTCTGTCCTTGGCCAAAGGCAACCCCCAACTGCTGCAGACCTAGCTCCTGAAGTGCCTGCAGAACACTGACTGCGATGACGACAGCATCTGTGTCGCTGGCTTTGACCATGATGACTTTGCTGCCTGCTTCTGTTGCATGCCTGGCATGCACAAAGATCCGCGTGTCAGCTTCTTCATGACTGCACGGTGCCACCCCAGCCAGATTGATAGTGCGGTTGCTAACAGCATCTTCTTCCTTGGTCACAATGACCACATTTGGTGTGGCCACACATGCAATCTTATCAGCCAGAAAGTTGAACATCTCGGCTTTGTTGTCATTTTCTCTCAGGAAGTTTTGCCAGTTTGAGGGAATTTTGCCCTCACCTGTCACCCTGCGTCTCACCCCGCGTCCTCGCTTTGATCTAGTTTCAGCTTTCAGACTAGATGGCCGGTAGACATCAAACACAATGTCTGTTCTCTTGTACTTGGTAGAGTATGCTTGTATTCTAGGAAGGACATCGAGCATTGTGTACTCTTCAAACGTCTTTGAACTCCGTGGGGGCAGACTGTTCACCAACGCTGCACCATCAATGATGATGTTGTCGGCGTCTGGCTCTGCCTCAGGGGTTGTAACTTGGCTCTGAAGAATGGTAGTGAGGTGGGATTTCTGACAGGTGTGGAGCTTTCCACCATCACTGAGGGCAGCAGGATGTGACTGGTTCTCATGACGGAAGAACTCCTTCAAGTCACACTCTCTGCTCTGGCATGATATGAACAGCTTGGAGAAAAGTTGACAGTCTTCCCTCAGCACTTTTTGCTTTGAAGAGTCAACAGAAGCTGGTACCTGTCGGAAAAAGTCAACCCTGTTCTTCTTGATTGGTTCATAGAAGGTGGATTCTTCTTCCCCTTCCAGTCCCTTCATAAGCTCCTGGAAACGGACCTTGCCTTTCTCAAGGTGTGTGCCACTCAGCTCGGCGGCAGTGTGGTGAGCAATATCCTTTGTATCAAGCGAAAGCAGGTCCCGACTCTCCTCCTGGAAAGGATTGCACATATCTGTCATGGCTTGTGAGAGCTTTTTACTTTCTCAAGGAACAAACTCTTTGTGCTCGTTCTGTCTCCTCATGGTGGCTGGTGTGTTCAGTACCCTCTTTGGTCCCACATGCTGCCTCATACTGTGCAACCAAGTGGCTAACTTGAGGACCAGCTATCATCCATCTTCTCAGTGCTGATGGGTCTTCAGTCACGCCGATCACACCCCCGTCTGCCTTGCTGACAGCGTTGGCCTGCTCGTGAGCTTGGTCAATAGCCATTGCTGAGAACTGTCGGCTCGATTTGTGTACAACAAAGTTTCCACTCTGGAACTCCTGAGCCAGCTGAGGATGCTTCTGTTCCAGGGTCACCATGTCTCTGTAGTGGATCAGAAGCCACCGTGCATAGTTTACATTGTTGTTGGCAAAGAAGTACGGTATCAGCTCAGCCAGTGACTGACAGTACACTAAACTAATTATTCAGCTGAAACTGAACCCCATGTTGAGTTTCACAGCAGCGGTGCCACCAGTGTGCCCTGGCTGTGCGTTGACATCCGCTCTGTTGAGCTACTACTCTACACCTTCCGCTGCAAGTCTCTCAACGTCCCCCCCCCCCCCCCACCGCATCGTGTCATGTCAAGTTTGGAAATCTTGTACAGGAAGATGCTACACATACTAAACTTCTAACACTACTACGATATACACTACCATGCATTTTAGCCAAGTCAGATGTAACATGAACCTCTAATTTAGCAGAATATTAGGATTCTGGGACTGATATTATGGTACAAGGAAGCTAGTGAGTAAGTCCATGGTTCCAAATTCGGATTCTACATAGTGAAAAATGTATGATTTGACACCAAGATCATTCAAATAGGACAAGTCTTTGCGATTTTATTGCGAAATGCAATATTTCTGTATATTCAATGGCGGCCATCTTGAAATTTTAGGTGGCTAACGGGTTTTATCAAAAGAGCAATCCCGAAGGAGTATGTGTGCCAAATTTGGTGCTTGTTTCCTAGAAATGAACAATTCTGAAATTTGCAGTTTTCTGCTCCACTAGTAGCCTGGGACCATCACCGGTGGTGGCAAGCAGCCTGGCCTCACAGGGTAGACTGGGGGACATCACCAGTGGTGGCAAGCAGCCTGACCTCACAGGGTAAGCTGGGGGACATAACCGGTGGTGGCAAGCAGCCTGGCCTCACAGGGTAGACTAGAGGACATCACCGGTGGTGGCTAGCAGCCTAGCCTCACAGGGTAGGCTGGGGGACATCACTGGTGGTGGCAAGCAGCCAGACCTTATAGGGTAAACTGGGAGACATCACCGGTGGTGGCAAGCAGCCTGGCCTCACAGGGTAGGCTGGGGGACATCACCAGTGGTGGCAAACAGCCTGGCCTCACAGGGAAGGGTGGGGGACATCACAGGTGGTAGCATGCAGTCTAGCCTCACAGGGTAGGCTGGGGGACATCACCGGTGGTGGCAAGCAGACTAGCCTCACAGGGTAGGCTGGGGGACATCACCTGCGGTGGCAAGCAGCCTGGCCTCACAGGGTAGGCTGAGGGACATCACCGGTGGTGGCAAGCAGCCTGGCTTCACAGGGTAGGCTGGGGGCAAGCCATAAATGAAAGAATGATGTATGATGAACAGGGTGAGAGGGTGGACTAGGATTATAGGACACTAGACTGCATGACGTGACGGAAGGATACATTGTATCAATAAATCTTGGATACGTGTTGTTCTTTTCCTACTTCCAGGATATTTCACGGGAGGGGGGGATGTGTTATTTTACTGTATACCGTATCTCATGCGGTGTAGGGGGGGGGGGGGAGGTTCTTTACTTGGTGTTTGGCGTGACATGATATATATTTTCGTATGCGGTTGGGCTCGAGACCCTGGGGAGTCCCCAGTGAACAGCAACAAGTTAGAGAATCGAACGAATTACAGCGGAACATAGAGGCGATTCGTTTGAGGCCACACCCTTGTGGATCAATCAGTCTGGCAATAGGAAGGTAAATAGATAGACAAATAGATGTTTGTATGTTTGTATTCACACACGAATGTAAGGATTTGGACGAAGTTTATAAATACCTTCCACTGATCCCCTCGCATACCTGATTCTCTTTTGGTTTAGATAGTAGAGAATAGAGGTCATGTTGTTTTTCTTCCCTTACTCTTCTGGATCTTCTCTAGTGCATGCACACCTGTGTTTTTTTATGATGAATAGATCCCAATTAAATGTTCCCTTGGTATGCATTATTTGTGTATAAGTTACTAGTCCCTGTGGGTCTTCTGCTGCCCACCACCCACCTCGCCATGGTGGGAAGATGGTTACCCAGGGATAAACAAAAAAATGACTTTTATATACATTAATACTCAATTTGCCAGCTTTGACATCAGTATTTGTTTAATTTGCCCAACGTTATGTATCCAATTACATGTTAGGAACCCGAATAATTGAGGCTTGACTATTTTTTCAGAAGAAGAATGATACAATTAAGTTTGTTAACGTTGAAGACATTTGACCACCTTTCCATTCATGCTTAGCACCATATGTTTTGAGATTTAAGACATTCGCCCCATTAGCTTGGCGATTAAGACCTTCCGTGGCGTTTAGGTGTTTATTTTTGTTTTAGGCGAGCGATTGTGAGCCTGCAATTTAGGAGGAAGCATTTATGTACCAAAAAAGCCACAATTTCTCGAAGGTGGTCTTGGGGGTATTTATAATTGATTGATGGAGATCTGGGGAGGTAAATACAAATAGATAATTTAATGAATAAACAAATAACTTATACTCTGCCTTTAACACTGAAGGCCTTCCGTTCCCCCCCCCCCCCCCCCTCCTCTTTTGTCGGACCCTCCCAATCATTACCACAAGAGGTTTATATTTGATGTTCACATAATTCAGGAATCTATAGTCCATTCATTTTAGGTAGGCCAGAAATCATGACCTCTAACCGCTGTAACTCATATAGGGTAAGAGCATTATAGGCTATAAATTTCCACACCTATTCCCGGCTGACTCTTCTCAAATGGTAGGAATATTAACTCGATTACTTTAGTCGCTTTTGAGTTATAAAGGTTAGTGGTCAAGATTGTTGGTGTCCCTATAATGCATGGACTATAGTTCGTGGTGGTAGTTTGTCTATTTTAAGACCTTTCATCCACCTTTGTCAATATGAAGACCTTTCGTGCCATTTGATGTCCAGTTTTTCCTGGTGAGCGAAAGCGAGCATGCAATATAATGGAAGCCAGCTTTCGGTTGGGGCATTTATCTACCAAAATATGCCTAAATCTACTGTATATCGAAGCGGACTTTGGGTACTTTATAAAGCTTGATGGAGGTCTTGGGAGAAAACTTAACATATATAAAAAGAGTAAGTAAATCAATGAATAATATTTTCCCTTAATTGATTGGTTTGTTATAGCTCTCACCTCTCAGAAACTTATGGCGTCTTTGAGTATCCGGTACCTTTTGTTTTAGGGATGGGGAATACAAACATTCAAACGGAGAAGTATATAACATTGGTAATAGTTTTATGTTGTTTAATTGAAAGATAGTGTTCGAGGATTACAAAGTAGTTTTTTATCCAAAAATGGAATTCATCGTGGAAGTAAAATGTTGTGTAGTAAAAACATTCATAATTCCCGTTCATTGTTATCGTCAATGGTTATTTTGTTTTGGTTGCTGTAGAGTTTAGTCTGTGCCGGGTGCTGGCTGGAGGTTGATGTGGCGGGAGGCGTAGGCACCCCCTTCTGGCAGAGGGGCGTAGTGCTCGGTTCCTCGGGTCTTGGCCACATACCCGGATTGAATCCATTCCACGGGTTTCACAGCGGGGACGATGGGGCGCACTATGGTGGGGGCAGACGGGATGTGGACCATGGGCAAAGCTCTAACTTTGTCAGTACTTAAGTAGTATTCGTACGTTCCGTCTTGGTCTGGCACTCCGTTGGTGAAAGAAATGTACTTCCCGTCACTCTTGGCCACAGCCACACCCAGAACAACCAACAGCAGAAGGAGCTGGGGATAAATAAAGGTATGGCCAAAGTCATTATTATCGGGTTATAATGGTATAATGCAGGACTTACCCAACACTATAATAACAATAAATACTAATAACAATAATTACAATGATAAACACCTGAGGCTCATTACAGTGGCATATTTTGGCTTGGCATAGGATGTTTTGTATACTGAGGAGCTCTTTTAGAATGACTGTGGTTGTATATAGCTTCAGTGATGGGCTTACAAACATGTTTTTCAGGGGATATTATTATATGTGTTTAACACCACCAATGCACCTCTATAAACTTAAATACGTATTGTCACTTTATGTACCCTTTTTATACCCATAGTTTTTGACAGTGTAGACAATGAAGAGGCCATTTTGGCTTAATAAAAAAACAACAATTAGAAAAACGCCTAAACTGTAAACAAAAATATCCGTAAACTTAACAGTAAACGACCGTAAATTGTGACGTTCGAAAACCTTATTTAATACTATATTCTCTTAACTATATTAAGCCTTTAAGATGATTTTAAAACTTAAATACTGGGAGAGCAACCACAAAGCATGTGATTTAGCAGGGTTAGACATTCACTCATCTAATTAATTGGCAAAAAATACGGGTTGCTCACAGATGTATGATGAAGCCTTGTATCTTTTTAAGAATACGTTTAGTTAACAATGATGATAGCTTATATTTGATGAAGGAAGTAAAGAATATGTTATTGAATATTTATAATAGCGGATGTTTAATGGAAAATTACATTGACATTGACGCAGTAAAATCTAGAATTACTTTTATTCAAATCCGTGAACCAACTATGAGATAAATGTGCTTCACAATTATCTTACTATGTACAAAGTTTTATGTAGCTTTTACGAAATATTTTTTTTAGTCTATCTATCTATCTATCTATGTATATATATATATAAATATATATATATATATATAAGAAAATAAGAGGGATCTACCTTGTGTGGGCCAACAGGCTTTCTGCAGACTCATTTTTTTATGTTCTTATGTAAGAAAATGGGAGTCTACAGAAAACCGATTGGCCCACATAAGGCAGATCCCTGTCACTCCCAACCCCAATTACAAGGCCTAATTAGAGGCCAAGCTCACAAATACTATAAGGACCGGCCTCACCAAAACGGTCAGAGGTCCGAAAACGGGGTCTGCAGAGCGCCGATTGCCCCACACGCAACAGATCCCCCTCACACCCAACTCATCTTGTCCATTTGATTATCTAATTTTATCTTAAAGCTCTCTATCGTTCTTGATCCCACTATATCACTTGGTAGCCTATTCCACCTATCTACAACTCTGTTACCAATCCAACATTTGCATATATATTTTCTGAAACGAATTTGGGGAGCAGTCAAAAGTTGTGGTAAACTATCAATGGAAGTTAAATATTACTAAGCTATAATGAATCAAATAAAATCAATCTAAATTAAAACTACTCCATATCTAAATTGAATTCAATCTGATACAAGCTAATTTATATCCAAAGGTCTCCCATAATAAATTTATATATAGGGTAAGGTTATAAGGGTTAATATTAGCCAGGAATTAACTCACCAATAGTTCCACGTGGCAATGAGGCAAGGGAGAACGATTTACCCAATATGGTGGACAACGGGGAACGAGACTTCGGTCCCGAGACTCGAGTCAAGTGAAAGAAAGAATAAATGATTACATGGGAATGGACATGAATATTATGCTTATCTGTCAGTCAGTCATGGAGTCGATGAGAGCGTCGTGATGGTGTAGCTGTTTGTATTGCTGTCAGTGTATTGTGATTAGAGGCACAAAAGCGCGATCAACTGAGGGCGGAATATAGATGTTAACTGGTCGGTGTTCGTAAAGGCTCTGCTCTCTCTTCCTCAGAGGCACACCTTGCTGCCTTGGAAAACACCACGAGCCCAAATTATCGTACCGCATCTAGCTTGCTCTATACGATAAATTATATTAATATATACGATAAATTCATATATACTACATAAGACCATGGCAATATTGCTTAACCCTCTCACGTTCCTGACGCAATTTTAAGCCTATTAGGGATACTTTAAAGCCTGTGTTACCATCAGGGGTAGTTTAGGTACTTCAACCTCTGCAGTTGTCTTTGAGTTAGCTGTGGGCAGAAAACTAATTTTGGAGAGGTAATTATAAGAGTGAGAGAACTCTATTTAGTATTGCTAATCTTGCAACCTCTGCGTCATATGGTCGTGAGAGGGTTAATAGCATATATGGCCTTTTATAACTTAACTTATTTACAATCTTATAATATACGATCTACTCGTTCTACGTCGTGCTGCAGGAGCGACCGTGACGTCACAGAGACATACAGGATCACAAAAGAGTCATAGCCTATCGTATTTACGATAAAAGTGGTGTCCCCCAGGGATGTGCATTGGATCCTCTGTTGTTTGTTATATACATAAATGACCTTGATTTAGGTATAACTAGTAGGCTAAGTAAATTCGCAGACGATACCAAAATGGGGAGAACAATAGATTCAGATAGCAACATAGAGTGCCTCCAAAGGGATCTACTGTAGATACCTTACACGAATGGTCCGTAAATTGGCCGATGAATTTTAACATTGACAAATGCAAGGTATTACAGATAGAGAAGATGAATAATATATAAATTTGCTAATATGGAATTAGAAAACTCAGACTGTGAGAAAGATCTAGGTGTGTTTGTTGGCAATGATTTAAAACCTAGAAAACAGTGCATTTGGATAGCGTTCGTAACAAGGCAAACAGGATTCTCGGGTTCATCTCTAGGAGTGTGAGTAACAGAACTTCTGATGTTATCTTAAAACTTGACTTGTCATTAGTGAGACCCCATATGGATTATGCTGTTCAGTTTTAGTGTCCTTATTACAGAATGGACATAGATTATTTGGAGAGAGTACAACGTAGAATGACAAAAATGGTCCTTAATATTATACATTTACAATATGAAGAAACGTTGAAGAAATTAGGCTTACATTCGTTAGAGAGACGCAGAGTTAGAGGGGACATGATAAGAGGTGTTAAGGTGTTAGTGGGAATAATAAAGGGGACATGAAAGTACTGATGCTCATGATAACGAATAACTCGAACAAATTGTTTCAAATTAGATAATTCTTTTCATAAAAGATATAGGCAAATATTGATTTGGTAACAGAGTTGTAGATATGTGGAATAGGCTACCAAGTGCTATAGTGGGTGTTACGACCGAGACTACGAATAAAACAAGGGCACTCAATGATTGGACTAGTAATAGGGCACTATGCAACAATGGTACGCTAAATCCAAACCCTCGAACTTATATGCCGGCGAACAAAACACCTATACCCTCCAGGGTTAATCTGCAATAGCGGGGTATCCTTAATTCGGCATAAATGTACTCTACTTCAGGCTAAACTGCACTGGTATAGTCTGATAACAAACAAGATGCAAGTTACGTTAAAATGCATAAAAAGGAATCTATGGAAAGATCAATCACTGCAAGATTTAATACAATAAAAAGATGCTTCAATACAGTTACTCTAAACAACAATAAACTCTTCACTCCTATCTGAAAGAAAGTGAAGTATAGTCCTACAGCATAGACCTGGAAACTTCTGAAGAAAGTCTGATGCTCATAAGATGCTCCTACTGATTTATAACTATATAAAGGCAGGAGGCAGGACACCACATGTGTAACTCGAATACACTAAAAGATAGGACATATAATGTTAACTTACACGAGAATACTATAAATGCGCAACGGTAGCAATGCTCGACTCTAAAAGAAGTACTTCCTCATCAACGAAACAGTCTGCTATGGTTGTGTGGCTCAACAACAACCTAGACTAATAAATGCTGTGAATAATAATGCGCACATTTCAAAGAGCTTATATTAAATACTAACAAGTGTCTACTCGATTAATAATGTTTAGCTGGGATACTCTAGGTAAGGAACTGGGGTTGAGCAAGACAGGCTCGTAGCCTAGCGATGTCCTTAAGACTGCATCCTTTAAGTTACGTTAATTGACTAGGGGGCTCTCTCGATAGATCCAGATCACAAGTATCTGGTTCTATCCTGGCGACCCTCTAAAGACAAGCAAAGAGGCAGCAAAGTGTGGAACTGGTACAGGCCAAAACCATCAGTCAACACAATGCTGCACTCGCAAAGGACGCAACCGAAAAGACAACCAAGGCTACCACAGGACCGGTCGAAGTCGTGTAGGTATATGCAAACCGTACACACATCGGAGACAACGACTACAGTTACCTTATCCCAGTCTAGCATTAAATAAAAGAGCAGAAACACTAAATCAATAATGGAGACATACAAGTTTTTAACTTATACTAACTAAGAACCCTCAAACCTATTCTAAGTACATGTAAATATCTCTGAGGACGGCGCATGCAATACAATGGGCCGGCTATGAAAACCGTATGCAGAACCCAAGGGGAGTGTTGTGCAGTTAACCTAACAAGTGCGCATGGGGGTAATTAGACACCTCTCCCTGTGCGCATGTATTTGAGGTGTTTCAGTCACTAAAATATTCATTGTACCATTAATAGCATTAATACTTATCCATATGCGCCTATTATGGGTTGATTATAAAGGTATTAACCTGAAACAACAATAAAACGAGTGAAAACAGCATTTGGATGGTCAAAATCGGAGATATAGCCCGCGAAGGCAAGCTGCTTTCCCGCCAATTTCCCCCATGGCCACTGAGACACAGTCGATCGATACTCTCTCTCTCTCTCTTGCATTCGCTTGCTATCAGTGATGACCACACCCTGCAACCGGCTTTCAAATGTTAGCACGAAAATATACCTCAGAATAAGGGAATAACATGGGAAAATAGGTGATAACTAAAGGAGAGGAGGAAAGTGGGGAAGGAGGGGAGGTAGAGGACTGAGATTTTGCATGGCCCAGGGGCCAATTTTTTTTTTTTTTTTTTTTTTTTCGATGTCAAAAGTTTATTTATTTTTTTCTCTGACTCTTAAGAGTCTTCCCGCAGTCCGCCGGGGGAACTCTTTACCCATTGGCGCACCTATAGTTTCCAATCAATTTTTCCCACTCCCAAGTATATCTCAGCTCACTCAGAGCCAGTGCCCGGCAATAATTTGTTCCGTACGTTTTATCCACCAAAAATCCATGTATTTGGATTGAAGTACCATCGGCTTTTTATTGATTGAACTTGAAGATAAGCAAAAAAACAAAGAATAAATACAAAACACTACTTTGGGGCACTCCGAAATAAGAATTGTAAAAAAAAGTAAATACCTTATGTCAACTCGCGCTAGCTCAAATTTTGCCCGCAACATTTTTGATTTGCATACATCTATGGAAGCGGAATTTAATGAGGATTCCACTGGTAACTTCAGAATTACTATAAACCAAATAGATACTGAGATACACGAATAAACTGAAAGTATTAATCACAGACTGAGCTGTACTCTGCTCCCTTCCCTGCCAGCCGTGAGTAAACGATTAACTGAGGAGTTGCCAATTGTACCATTGAACTAGACGTAATACTTAATATCATGCCAAATATGACGTGCGTCAGACAAAAACTAATTTTTGGCAAATATTTTTAAGTTTAATGACTCTTAACGAGTCATCGTGCGCTAGGAAAAAATATCTAAGACTTGAACGAGTCATCGTGCGCCAAGGGTTAAGAGTCTCCCCGGGTTAATAAAGGATAGAGTATGGAAGAGAGAATCGAGTGAGAGAAACAGTGATAAATGGTGATCGGGAGAGAGTATGCAAAGGGATGTTAGAAGCACGCGCGGCAAGCCCGTCCTGACGAGGACAGATCCTGGGGACCCTCATGGAGGAGGTAAGTTACACGGGAGACCGCAAAGGCGCGATGGTCGGCCAATCACGGGCCGAGATGTCACAAGACAGCAGGCGTCATAGGACACAGCCAGACACGCCGTCCAATGGCGAGCGAGAGGCAGGAATGCACCCGTACATACAGACACTTACTACCTCCTCATCTGAAAGTCTTTCTCATTCACACGCTGGTACTATTATCACTACTGTTGATATAAAATATAACCCGTTGTCACAGACGAAAACAAAGACCACCACTGGACTGTCTGTGACAATGCAATTACAAGGAAAGAAAGGACAACATTCTCTGATAACTGTAGCCCATTTCGATGTCCCTGGCGAGCGCTAGTGGCCAACGAGAGGCGATTTTGCCAACGCTGGTAGACGTCACACCCCGCCCAAGATATGGGACGCTCAACATTAGGCGAGCACCATATCTGACAAGGCAGAATGCCGACAAGACCCGCCACACCTAGCCACTCCACCAGAAATGAAATGCAAAGCTCAATCTTAAATAAAACAACATATTAGCATAAAGAAAATCCTACAACCCCTCCCAAACACAATAGTATAATTTAGCCTGCTATTCTCCCTGAGCGAGCTTCACAGAGCCCAGCCTACTAAGTGAAAGACAGGTTCAACTTAGGACTTTAGCTATAACATTGGCAACTTACAAATAACTATAAAAAAGAAAGAGTTTTTATGTGATTTTTGATATAATTTTAATGTTGTTTTTGACGGCTGCTCTACAGGGGCAAGCCTGGTTTTTCTCCTCTCAAACCCACACACCTGTGGTGATCTACGCCGGATCCTCCACCCTCGACAAACGGTCTGCAATCACATTCTCACAACCGGCAATATGGCGAATGTCTAGATTGTATTCTTGCAACATGAGTGACCAACGTGTCAGCCTCATATTCCGGTTGTGGAATTGGTTCAGAAATTTAAGAGGGTGGTGGTTGGTGTAAATCACCACGAATAGCCCGTAGGCAGGAACATATACTTCAAAGTGCCTGAGCGCCAACACTATTGCCAGCAGTTCTTTCTCCACCACAGAGTAGTTTTTCTGAGCGAAATCAAACTTCTTGGAAAAGAAACTGACCGGCACCAAACCTTCCTCGTCTGTTTGCATTAAGACGGCACCAGCCCCTACACCGCTGGCATCTGTTGCCAGCTGGAACGGTCTTTCAAAATCAGGGGCCCTGAGGATTGGGTGAGTGCATAGTAGGTGCTTGACCAGCGAAAAAGCCCTTTCACACTCAGGTGCCCACTGAAGTTTTTCTCTTTTGCTAGCAAATCTGTCAGGGGAGCGAACACAGTAGAATAACCCCGAATGAAGCGGCGATAGTAACCGATCATGCCCAAAAATCTCATGATCTGCCGCTTGGTGGACGGCCTGGGGAACTGGTTAATAGCCTGTATCTTGTTTTTGGGGGGGCACACCTGACCTAACCCGACCACAAACCCAAGATACTGCACAGTTGCCCGGACAAAGTCGCACTTGCCCAGATTGATCACCAAGCTGGCCTCACTGAGCTTCCGAAGCAAGGCTTCTATGTGCTCACAGTGACTCTCAAAGTTGTCATCGTAGATTATAACGTCATCTAGGTAGACAGTGCAGTTAGGGATGTCAGCTACTAACTCATTCATAAGACTCTGGAAGGTTGCTGGGGCATTTTTAAGGCCATACGGCATCACATTGCAACGGTAGGTGTTCCCATCAACCACAAACCCGCACACCCCCTTCGCCCGCTCAGACAAGGGCACCTGCCAGTAACCTTTCACTAGGTCTACCTTAGTTAGAAACTGTGCCTTACCAATCTTGTCTACACTATCGTCAACACGGGGAAGGGGATAAGCATTGGTGGGAGTCAACCCGTTCAATCTCCGAAAGTCAATGCAGAAGCGAACCTTCCCGTCAGGCTTGGGCTGCAGAGTGACAGGAGATGTCCACCTAACTGCCCCCTTCTCAATCAGCCCCCGTTCCAACATAATATACTCTAACTCCGCTTTGAGGGCTGGGAGTTTAATGGGTGGAATTCTGTAGGGTACTGATTTAAAGGGGAGGTGATCTCCCATGTCCACGTCATGCACCACTCGAGTTGTGAGGCCTGGATGCTCTGGAAACACAGTGGGGTATGAAGCAAACAGGCGCTGCACGGCTGCACGCTGTTGCTCAGGCAGGTACACTAGAGCATCGTCAGCCACCTGTTTGGAGTTCCCCGCCCACTGGTCAGCAGAGACATGACACTCCCAGTTATCCCCCACCTGGGCTTCACTGTCCCTAACTCCTTCTCCTCCATGACCGCTGCAGGTCAACACAGGGACAGCGAGAGGCTCAGGGGGGCGCCTCACAAACTCTTTCACCAGATTCACATGGCACAGCTGATTCTTTTTATGCTTATCTGGAGTAGCCACAAGATAGTCTAGGTCAGAGATCTTTTTTACCACCTTATAAGGACCAGCGTACTTGGCAGAGAATGGATGACCTGGCAGAGGTAACAGAATCAACACCTCCTGCCCCACCTTAAACTCCCGGAGTTTTGTCATCTCATCGTACCTGTCCTTCATAAGTGCTTGCGACCCTACCAAATTCCTACCTGCCAACTCTAGGCTTCTCAGCATTCTCTCTCTACTCTCGAGGACATACTTTAACATGGAACATGGTTTTGCTGTGCCCTCCCAGATTTCTCTAACCATGTTGAGGGGGCCTCTGACCTGATGTCCGAAAACTAACTCATTGGGACTGAACCCTAGGCTTTCACCAGGTACCTCCCGAGCAGTGAATAATACATAGGACAACCCAAGATCCCAATCCTTGCCATTCTCAACACAGTAACAACGCAGCATGCTTTTCAGAGTCGAGTGCCACCTCTCCAACACCCCTTGGCTCTCTGGGTGATAGGCTGAAAAGACAACTGTACTGATACCGTGCTGCTGCATGGTCTGTTTGAAAAGGTTAGAAGTAAAGTTGGACCCTTGGTCTGACTGCAATTCCTGCGGGTACCCGTACCTAGAACAGTACAATAGCAAGTTACGAACAACAGTCTTAGCAGTACCATTTCGCATGGGGTATGCATCCGGATAACGAGTGGCAACATCCATGATTGTGAGGAGGAACTTGTTGCCTGCACTAGTAGGGGGTAGAGGGCCAACCATGTCGATTATTACCTTACTGAATGGTGGCCCGATTACAGAAATAGGGTGTAACGGAGCCTTGGGAATACACTGGTTTGGTTTACCTACTGTCTGGCAGGTACTGCACATTGCCACCCATGACACCACATGTGCCTTCATACCTGGCCACCAAAACAATTTCGCCAATGCTGCTACCGTCTTACGTACACCCAAATGCCCTGCCAACGGTACATCATGCGCCAACCTCAGTAGGCTTTCACGGCACACACTAGGCACTACCAACTGGTCAACCACTCTTGACCTACCCTCCCAACTCCGTCTGGGATCTAGAAACCGCCTGTACAATATGCCCTCCACACGAAAGAAGTCCCCCGGCTTTGCATCCCCGTCCTCATCAAGTTCCATCGCACCGTTACTACACTTCTGAAGCTCAGGATCATCTATCTGCAGCCGACAGATATCCGAAGGAGCCAATCTATCTAAGTGCTCCCGGAGCAACTTATGGCCTCCCCCTATACTGGACTGTTCGATCCTATCTTGCTTAAGTGTGTAACGTTGCTGTCTTGGAGTTCTCTCACGCCCTACCTCCTCACCCAGTGTGACAGGTTCTGGGGCCACTCCGGACCTAAACATTGGTGCTAATACTGAGTCGCCAAGAAGAGCCACTGGATCAAAACTCACAAAACTTCTCCCAACTGTAGCTTTCTCCTTCCGACCATTCCTCCGCTGCTCTAGAGACTGAGGAATAGGCTGTGACACCTTAGATGCACGAGATCGGGTGACAACACACGCCATCTGCTGTAATTGACACCTCTCGACCAACTGCCCATCCCTACTCACGTCGGCTGCCCTCTCGGCAACGACTAAGGGTGGAACCTCAGAAGTAGGCACCGGAAAGTCGTTGCCGAGAAGAAGGTCGACGCCCTCTACTGGCAGTTTCTCTACGATTCCAACATCAATAACCCTGCAATCACACAGGACCTTCCTACATTATCCATACGAAGAAACGTTGCATCCCTTGCATTATTCTACAGATATTTTCACAGCACTTGTTCCGAGGAACTTGCTTCAATTGTGCCGCCTCTCCACATCTTTCCCCGTAGAACTAGGCAGCTGAGGGCGCCCATGAATTTACACTTTCTCCTCCACAATGCAGAACTTCTGCTTATCAAAATTAATTTATCCCTAGAACTACTACTCTTTGGAATTCACTTCCCTCGAATTGCTTCCACAAACTTACAATCTACAAATGTTTAAATCCAGTTGTTACAAACATTTTATGAATGGAGGATGCTTTAGGCACATGGACCTTTTTGTTTTATCTGTGTTTTTCCTTCCTCCGTTAATTGTCTCTTAAAAAAAAAAAAAAAAAAAAATCTATCTCTCGTGTCACACCATCAACCTCCAGCTCCACTCGAACCAACGGGTATGACTGTGTAGCATTAATACCCTGCACCACAACTACCCGTGCCACGTTTATAGGTTGGCCTGTAAAGTTTTTCATCAGAGTCTGGGATAGCCTGTATCACGCAACAACTCCAACCCATGCTTACAACCAGCCCAACTCACGCAGCCACGCCCTCTATGGTCACAAAAAGCATCGCGGACAGGTTTCGAGCCTTCCGGACACTCCTTCACTGGCTGTGCCCCCGCATCTGACATATCACCCCGGGTAAACGCAGAAGACCTCAGAGACCAATGTTGCTAGCCAAAGACACGACTGCTGTAGGTTGGTTACTAGGGCAGGAACGTGCAAAATGACCCTTTTTATGACACTTAAAACACTCTACTTCACCCTTGGACTTCCCCTGAGGTGGGGAAGGTCCCTGACCCTTCTTTAACGGGACGGTTTTTGGTTTGTGATCAAAATTACTATCATTGCTCTTACTTTTGTTATTAAATGTTGCATCACTGACTCGGGGGGGGTGGAATGTTGCGCCCCTTGTTAACTGCATCGGTCCGTTTAGCAGACCCGCACCCACGAATCAGCGATAATCTCAGGTCAGCCAACTCAGCTGCCTCTTGTAGATTTTAGGATGTTTCTCTTTGAGGTTCAAAGTCAGGTCGCCGCCTGTGCATTTAAAAAATTGCTCTAGAAGGAATAACTGCTCAAGCTCTTCGAACGTCGTCACCTTCTCTGACCTCAGCCAATTTCTCAAAGCATCAGACAGTTCCCGGGCATGTTCTAGAAAAGTGCACTCACGACCCTTCATAACACCCCGAACCTTCAACCTATATGTTTCTGGTTGTAACTCGTACGCCCGCAGAACAGCTTCCTTCAATACCTCATAATCGATGCAAGACTCCAAGGGCAACGCATCATATGCCTTGAGTCCTTTGCCAACCAACCTAGAGGAAACAAGGGCTGCCCACTTAACCTCGGGCCATTGGTGCTCCCGGCACTTCTTCTCAAAACGCAGGAAAAACTCAGTGACACCCGACTCGGCAAATGCAGGGACTAACTTAAGAAGGTGCGATAAAGGCTGATCAAGACCTCGATTCCCAGAACCGAGACGCTGCCCTGTCGACTCCACCCGAGACTTCTCAAGCTCTATGTCTGCACAGTACTTCGTAGCCTCAACCTGAAGCTCAGCCTCATGTATGGCCTTTCTCTCCTCAGCCTGAATCCTAAGCTCAGATTCCCGCTGCTGCTGCTGCGGCCTGAGCTCAGCCTCATACTTTCGTTGCTTGAGTTTGGCGAGTTCGAGCTGAAACAACATCTCGGAAGACAAACCCTGAGGAAGGGATGCTACTATTGGGGACCCACCCCGTGAATCACCTAGAGCCATACTCAACCGCCAGCGGGCATCGGCCTGCGGGAACGTACCCGGTTCCGGAGCCCGAGGGGGCGCCATGATAGGAGTCGAGTAGAATGGGGGCTGGGCAGAAGGAGCCCCAGCTCCCACTCCACCCGAAGCCCCATGCACCCCACCGAGCACCCAGGCAACCAGCTCACCTCCCGACAAACCGCTAGTACCGGACAACCCTAAGACCGTGGCTACACACTGCAGTCCATACCGGTCTAGCCCCGACACCCGATCCACCGACATAGGCTCCTCCAAAAACATCCGAGCATCCTCCTCATTGTTCACCACCCGAACGCCGTTAGACAACTCCACCTTCTCCACCTCCTCGCCTGCTTCCCGTACTGTGTCCTTACTGTGCACTGATCCGTCGTTCGACATAGTGTCCATCGGAAATCCGCAACGTTTATAAACAAAAAAGTACCTAAACTCTCATGTAGCACTATTCACTTAAAAAATGCTTGAAGACAACTCAAGTGCTATACTACGTTGCCAAAAAAAAAAAATCCAACGTGTCCAAAATATTCCTCAAAAAACAAATGTCCACTGCCAAACGGTGATTACAAAAAAAAAATTCTACAAAAAAAATCCTGCAATTATTTCTTAGTTCACTAAATCCTAGACTAAGGTCGCCATTTGTTATGACGACTAAGATAAGATACTAGGCAAGGTCGCCATTTGTTACGACCGAGACTACGAATAAAACAAGGGCACTCAATGATTGGACTAGTAATAGGGCACTATGCAACAACGGTACGCTAGATCCTAACCCTCGAACTTATATGCCGACGAACAAAACACCTATACCCTCCAGGGTTAACCCTTAATTAGCGGCGAACAACATAAGTCGAGTTAAAAAAAGCTGGACTATGTGGCGGCGCTCGACTGGTCGAGTGGCAATTCAGCACGTAATGTGGCTGAGAGAGACAAGTGGTGGCAGGAGACTAGCGAGCGTATGACTGCTCCAGACCACCGCGGCGAACCTACTGACACAAATCTCAGCTCCCTCCTCCCTCTCTCACTCGCTACATACTCAATTATGTACCGAAAGTACCGAATTACCTGCTTTTTGCACTCGCGTTGCACGGTTATTGCAAGAAAACTATCCATCATACAAGGATCGTTATGGTGTCATTCGAAAGCTCTGTTTATGCCCTTTCAGGGATAGGTACTTGTTTTACGTTCTGGGTCTTATTTAGGCATGAAAATGATCACGTAAACAGCCCTATTTTGGCTAAAAACACCCCGCTGTGCGGTACATATAAATAAACCGCATAGGCCGCTCGTAAGGTGTTAATCTGCGTTAGTGGGGTATCCTTAACTGGGCATAAATGTACTCTACTTCAGGCTAACCTGCACTGGTATAGCCTGATAACAAACAAGATGCAAGTTACGTTAAAATGCATAAAAAGGAATCTATGGAAAGATCAATTAAATCACTGCAAGATTTAAAACAATAAAAAGATGCTTCAATACAGTTACTCTAAACAACAATAAACTCTTCACTCCTATCTGAAAGAAAGTGAAGTATAATCCTACAGCATAGACCTGGAATCATCTGAAGAAAGTCTGATGCTCATAAGATGCTCGTACTGATTTAGAACTATATAAAGGCAGGAGGCAGGACACCACACGTGTAAATCGAATACACTAAAAGATAGGACATATATGTTAACTGACACGAGAATACTATAAATGCGCAACGGTAGCAATGCTCGACACTAAAAGAAGTACTTCCTCATCAACGAAACAGTCTGCTATGGTTGTGCGGCTTCAGCACAACCTAGACTAATAAATGCTGTGAATAATAATGCGCACATATCAAAGAGCTTATTATTAAATACTAACTAGTGTCTACTCGATTAATAATGTCTAGCTGGGATACTCTAGGTAAGGATCTGGGATTGAGCAAGACAGGCTCGTAGCCTAGCGATGTCCTTAAGACTGCATCCTTTAAGTTACGTTAATTGACTAGGGGGCTCTCTTGATAGATCCAGATCACAAGTATCTGGTTCTATCCTGGCGACCCTCTAAAGACAAGCAAAGAGGCAGCAAAGTGTGTGACTGCTACAGGCCAAAGCCCTCAGTCAACACAATGCTGCACTCGCAAAGGACGCAACCGAAAAGACAACCCAGGCTACCACAGGACCGGTCGAAGTCGTGTAGGTATAAGCAAACCGTACACACATCGGAGACAACGACTACAGTTACCTTATCCCAGTCTAGCATTATATAAAAGAGCAGAAACACTAAATCAATAATGGAGACACACAAGTTCTTAACCTATACTAACTAAGAACCCTCAAACCAATTCTAAGTACATATAAATATCTCTGAGGACGGCGCATGCAATACAATGGGCCGGCTATGAAAACCGTATGCAGAACCCAAGGGGAGTATTGTGCAGTTAATAAAGGTTAGAGTATGGAAAGAGAGAATCGAGTGAGAGAAACAGTGATAAAGGTGGTGATCGGGAGAGAGTATGCAAAGGGATGTTAGAAGCACGCGCGCCAAGCCTGTCCTGACGAGGACAGCTCCTGGGGACCCTCATGGAGGAGGTAAGTTACACAGGAGACCGCAAAGGCGCGATGGTCGGCCAATCACGGGCCGAGACGTCACAAGTCAGAAGGCGTCATAGGACACAGCCAGACACGCCGTCCAATGGCGAGCGAGAGGCAGAAATGCACCCGTACATACAGACACTTACTACCTCCTCGCTCTGAAAATCTTTCTCATTCACACGCTGGTACTATTATCACTACTGTTGATATAAAATATAACCCGTTGTCACAGACAAAAACAAAGACCACCACTGGACTATCTGTGACAATGTGATTACTAGGAAAGAAAGAACAACATTCTCTGATAACTGTAGCCCATTTCGATGTCCCTGGCAAGCGCTAGTGGCCAACGATAGGCGATTCTGCCAACGCTTTTAGACGTCACATGGGATCAAGACGTACTTCAGAGATTGACATGCACGTGTGAAGTGTGAACTACAATATCAGCCCTCACATATCCTACAATAAGCGGCATATACCCAACAAAATTTCCCAAATCCCAAAATAGGAGGAAGGAAGGGTCTCTAAGTTTTCCAAAGTTTCTTACTATCTATCTATCTATCTATCTATCTATCTATATATCTCTCTCTCTCTCTATATATATATATATATATATATATATATATATATATATATATATATATATATATATATATATATATATACAGTATATAATATATATATATATATGTATACAATATTATACATATATATATATATAAATATATCTTCATAAATAAAGGTCAATGTCTGTCTGTCTGTCAGTTACCCGAGTTACCCGACTTTGTTACTAAACTCCTCCCACAGTTTTGGTGCCAGGTGGGAGTGTGGGGCACCGTTGGAAAGCCCAGGCTTTGAAGATGGGTTTAGGCTAGTTTAGTGGAAATCAGAGACACTTTTGTTTAATACAATTTTCGGCAGAACTTATGTAGTATACGGGAGCGAAAACAATGCGAAAAAAGTGGCTGTTTGGGGCAGAAGGAGGCCTCCGATCGAAAAGGTGTATGGAACGAAAGTTGTTCGCAGCCCCCCAAAATGGGGGTACGGATGAGGTCAGATCCAAAATCGGAGGTCATTTAGCGGCCGAAATCGAGGTCGCCGTTTAATGAGGCATAGGGAGGTAGAGGCCGGTGATTATGGCAGTAGTAGTATTGTGATGATTGTGGTAGATGGATGGATGGATGGATAGATGGATGGATGGATAGATGGATGGATGTATGTATGGATGGATGGATGGATGGATGGTGATTGTGGTAGTAGAATTTAAACCCGGGCAACGTCGGGTACCCCCACTAGTATATATATATATATATATATATATATATATATATATATATATATAATATATATATATATATATATATATATATATATATATATATATACTGTATATATATAATATATATATATATATATATATATATATATATATATATATGTCTATCTATATATCTATCTATCCATCCATCCTTCTTAGTAGGGGTAATTAACTTCTTCACACCTTCACACCTTGATAGATCGGCAGGGAATAACAAGATACCAGGACAAGCGACAAGAAATCAACCCCCTCCCCACCCCTCCTCCACCTTCTCCCCTCTCTAAATAACAACAGATACTACCTTCAACCCCATTCTAACCCTCCACCTCACCCCACCAACTACACTTCACATGAAAGTACTACATATGACGAATTCCCACCCCTTCCCCGACACTCACAATCCCACTATCCCACCAAAATTGTCTGTTATAACTGCGGTGAATTTAACCACCAACAAAGTAACTGTCGCTTCGATCATAAGATTCGATGTGGCAACTGTAACAACCTAGGTCATAAGAGTAAGCTATGTGAATACTACATCAACTAGGAGTGTGGCAAAGAAGACAAAGCCGACTGTAACTCTCAACCATTTATAAAGGACTTACTTTCTATTGAACACATTAATGCTCAATCATTACAGAGTAACTTAGAGGAGGTAAAAATATTAATACATGACAGAAATATCGATATCCTATGTATCAGTGAGACTTGGTTATCTTCCCACACTCCTAACGTTTATGTGGATATACCTAATTATAATCTATACAGATGCGATAACGGCCGTGGGTCTGGTGTTTGTATTTATGTTAAACAGACCCTTAATTCAGTAATAATTGAAACAAACATCGAACGACAGGCAGGTATTGAAGATATATGGGTAAGAGTTCAGTGTAGAAAATTACCCTCTATCATAATAGGCTGCATATATAGGCACCCAAAAACTCCCTCTGCCACATTTGATTATATCTCTAATGTCCTTCAAACAATATGTTTGCACAAAAAGACTTTCTTTGCTTTTGGCGATCTAAATGATGATCTTCTTCAAAACAATAGCAAATTATCCTGTATCATAACAAATAATAAATTGTCCCAAATAATTAAAAAAAAAAAAAATCGAATCACCCCTAACTCTGCCACCCTACTTGATGTAATTATTACCAATAAACCCGACACAGTACAAAAGTCCGACGTAATTCCTCATCCTATCGCTGACCATGACCTAATAACCGCTACAATAAATATCAGTAAGCCCAAATTTTCACCTACTGTAAGATCATTTTGAGAATTAAAAAATGACAGCAGTGACACATTCTGTCAGCATATTCTTAGCAAGATAAACAATATTAACTCCTTGCGACATATATGACGCGATCGCGTCATATGGAACTTATGACCAAAAACCCATATGACGCGATCGCGTCATATGGACTTATATCTACATGCCTCTCCAATAAGTCAATATGACTCACTAGCGTCATATGGAGCTCAGTAAGTCCGGTAAGTTAGATGAAGATCTGTCGGTTGGTGGCAACCCCAGGTTCCTCCGACAATTCTAACGGCCAGCAGTGTGGTTTTGACAGTTGTGTGGTGCAGTGGCAATGATACCGGGCGCCCGCCTCCGTGGACTTACTGGAACACAATATGTCTGAAGGAGTTAACAGAATACTCCACACAGACGATGTAAATGAGCAAGTTAACATATTAACATCAATCTTAAATCAAAGTCTAGAGCACTGTGCCCCTATAGTTACCAGAGACATTAGTAGACCCCCCCGCCCCCTGGATGAATGACGCAATTAAAGAAGCCATAAAACCCAAAAATGTAGCACATAAGAACTTAAAAGAAGACAGGTATAACACAACATTACAGTCTTTACAAAAACCGTAAAAAGCAAGTTACAAAACTTATAGTAACAACAAAGAAAGAACAATATCATAATGAACTCTTAAACTCAAAAAACAATATTGCTTCTACTTGGAAAATTGTAAAATCATTAGTTCCCCCCTCCAAATCCAAATCCAACGCCTCACCAACTGATATTGATCAATCCAACGCCGAACATTTCAATGCTTTCTTTGCAAACGTCGGAAAAAGGACATATGAAAAAACCAGGGCATCCCTAAATAATATCCAAGACTCGACAGCCGATAATGAAAATAACAATAACAATAACGACCTCTCCTCCCATTTTCTTCCCCAACCCATAGATACAAACACAATTATCTTAACAATAAAGCACCTACGTAATACTAAATATTTTGGGTGTGATAACATTTCTCTCCGATTCATTAAAGATTCATTACCTGTTATTGCTTTTTACCTTACAATCATTATTAACACCTCCATTGTCACTGGTATTTTTCCTACGGTATGGAAGCACGCTATCGTCACCCCCCTTTTTAAAAGCGGAGATAATAATGACGCCACTAATTACCGACCAATCTCATTACTCCCCATTTTTTCAAAAATACTCGAAAAGATTGTCACTAATCAACTATCAAATTTCCTAGAAACTAATAAACTACTCTCAATATGCCAACATGGATTCCGACCAAAATTATCCACCGAAACGGCCCTTACAGTTGTCACTAATGCAATATATAATAATATGGATAAAAAACAAGTATCTTTGCTAACCTTGTGTGACCTCTCTAAAGCATTTGACAGTGTCCATCATAACACCCTTATAAATAAACTAATTAAATTCAAAGTTAACCCATTCTGGTTTAGAAGTTATCTAAATGAAAGATCGCAATCAGTTCTTATGAAAAACATACTATCCTCAAAATTACCAGTAACATACGGTGTTCCTCAAGGATCAATTTTAGGTCCATTACTGTTTATTATATTCGTAAATTACATGCTTATGTTCTTATATTCTTATATTAAATATATCAAACTGTACACTAGTACAATATGCCGATGACACACAACTTCTACTCAGTGACTCGGTACATAATATTGGCAATCTAATTACTAAAACGGAAGAAATACTACAACAACTGAGACTATATTTTATACAAAATGGATTAATGATGAACGCTGATAAAACCCAATGCATATTCATAGGCACTCGTCAGGTACTTTCAAAAATATCCAGTAATGCCACCATACGCCTTAATGACAGCACTATTGAACCTACCACTCATGTAAAAAATCTAGGCATATATTTTGATAGACATATGAACTTTGATGTCCACATTAGTGAAATGAGTAAAAATGTAGTAGGGACACTTATGTATATCAATAGAATAAAAGATCACTTTGACAAATCAACTAGAACAATCATTGTACAAACACTTGTGCTTAGTATAATACATTATTGTAGTGTAATTTGGGGTTCATCAAATGCTACCCAAATATCCAGAGTGCAAAAACTTCAGAATTTTGCTGCTAAAGTGGCTGACGGTAAGTAAAAAAAGTTTGATCATGTCACTCCTATATTAAAGGAACTAAGATGGTTAAATTTTAAAGATAAAATAACACATGACACACTATTAGTTATTTTCAAATACTTAAATAAGCTTTACCCAGAGTATCTACTAAGTCTACCCACAGTATTCAATGTAACAGCTAGCACAACAAGACAACAAAATATGCTTTTTATTCCGAATGTTCAAACTGACATAGGGCAAAAAAAAATAACGGTAAGAGGACCTGTACTTTGGAACAAACTCCCAGTTAACTCCTTGCGACATATATGACGCGATCGCGTCATACGGAACTTATAACAAAAAACACATATGACGCGATCGCGTCATATGGACTTATCTACATGCCTCTCCAATAAGTCCATATGACGCACTAGCGTCATATGAGCTCAGTAAGTCCGATAAGTTAGCTTACGATAAAACCGTTGGTGGCAATCTCAGCTTCCTCCGATAATTCTAACGGCCGCAGTGTTGTTGTGAGTGTAGTGCGAGGCAGTGGCAATGATCCCGGGGCTCCCACCTCCTCGGACTTATTGGAACATAATATGTCTGAAGGAGTTAATGTACAAACTTTCAGTAGCCTAGGAACCTTTAAGACTAATGTTAAAACCTTGCTGCTAAACTCTGCTTATGATTAAATTAACACCTTACGAGCGGCCTATGCGGTTTATTTATATGTACCGCCCAGCAGGGTGTTTTTAGCCAAAATAGGGCTGTTTAAGTGATCATTTTCATGCCTAAATAAGACCCAGAACGTAAAACAAGTACCTATCCCTGAAAGGGCATAAACAGAGCTTTCGAATGACACCATAACGATCCTTTTATGATGGCTAGTTTTCTTGCAATAACCGTGCAACGCGAGTGCAAAAAGCATGTAATTAGCCACTTTCCCGATACAATTCCTTATATAGCGAGTGAGAGAGGGAGGAGGGAGCTGGGATTCGTGTCAGTATGTTCGCCGCGGTGGTCTGGAGCAGTCATACGCTCGCTACTCTCCTGCCACCACTTGTCTCTCTCTCTCAGCAACATTACGTGCTGAAATTGCCACTCGAGTTATGTCGAGCGCCGCCACATAGTCCAGCTTTATTTAACTCGACTTATGTGGTGAGCCGCTAATTAAGGGTTAATGTTCATAAGAAATCTGTAGACATGACCCTCTCTCTCGGGTGGGAAAGTCACACTCAAGAAGCAGGATAGTAGAATAGGTATGAGAGTGACAAATACATTCTCTCCTTTGTGAGACGAATGTGAGGGAAAAGATAGTCAGGAAAAGGGAGGGTTAGCCGAAGTGCCTGCCGCCGACTCAGCTCCAACCGCTGACGCTGTGCTACCTACCACCACCACCACCCCCACCACCAGCACCACCACCACCAAGGGAGCTTCTGCCACCACCGGGGGGCATATTTCCGAAGTCGAGACTAGTATATATCATAGGGGAAATTAGGACCAATCAGAGGCCGCAGTGGCAGTGACGTCACCCACAAGGGGAGGAGCCAGTCTGTCTCTCTCTCTCTCTCTCTCTCTGGGTGAGGAGCCTGCCTGCCTCTCGTTTGTTTATCTCTCTCTCTGGTAAATAGAAGTAAGTCACCTAGTATAACAAGTTATCAATATTTATTCGCATAGTATCTGTCTAGATTAAATAAGCATCCAGAGTACAATATGTTATTCCCATTAATTATAGTTTTACTTGAAAAGCAATGAGTACACAATGAAAATTTTGCGATTCTGGCATCTTTCGTCCCAAGATTTGAAGAGGAGGGTGTTGCCAGTTCTCCTTAGACAGTTAAATTGTTTCAAATAGTTCTTGTTTTATTTATCATTATCATTTAAATTTACATTCATGCACAACGTAAATAAACTATAAATGGTCACTTTTCACTCTCTCTCTCCGCATATGTAATGATCTCATTCCATAATATTATGTATGTAGGCCTACAGATGTATGTCTGTATGTATGGATGTATGTATGTATACACTCAGGCACATACCCCATAGCTGGGGTGGCTGAATCGAGACATAGACTAAGGGAACAAGTAAAGATCAATGATAGGAGAGAAAGTGATAGATTGATATGAAGGGAATAACAAAATTCACAATTATATCTCATCGTACATCTGGAATCACAGTCCAACCTTACAGGTGAGTGTAACCTTTATGCCAAATGTCTCACTTCATATCGTATGGTTTCTTTATGTTCTGCGCCTTTCACGATAAAAATCGTTAATATTAGAGAACAGGCTGATTGAACTCATTGTTTTTTGCTTAAAATCATTATTTGTTGTGTTCCCAGTGTCTTGATCAGGATTATTTGTAACATTGTGCTTTATTTAAAAATGACATTATATTGGCTTAAAGTACCGAGGGCAGTACAATATTGTACCGCCCAGGATATAATGGGGTTAAGAGGTGTTCAAGTAGCCCTAACCACTACTGTACTTATATAAATATTCATTAACATTGTCACATCATAACATATCGACTACAATAAAAGTAATATTTAGCAAAATATAGAAATAGCTGTCATACATAAGAATAAAAGAAAATGGGAGTCTACAGAAAGTCGATTGGCTCACACAAGGCAGATCCCCTTCACACCCAACCCTAATGGGGGACAATCAAAAATGTGTCTGCTATTTTTCCCGCCTTTGGTTCACACCAACCTAAATTTGTTGCCATCGAGTGAATTGAATTTTAAAAATCTCAGTCATCAAAATATCACTGGATTTCTATAGTCATGAATGTTACAGACATATTACTCTAACATTCTATTCAGTACATTGTCCAATATACAAAGTATTTATGATTAATAAAACATATTTGATTAGGCCCATAAAAACACATGGCAGTCATTCGAAAAATATTCCTGTTAATATTTTAATAGATAGGTAGCCATGTCCTAAAATTAAAATGATATGTATAAAACTCGAGATGAACTTATAAAATAATCGTCATTAGCCACTTTACTGGATATTAGATTATACAATTATAAACTAGTTTCAGATCTGGCAAGCGCATAATAAATTGATGCCAGTGTTCGCTACCCATAATAGTCATTATACGAAACTTCTCGGACAGTAAACATCTCTTCCCCACTTAACTTACTTTGTTAAATTTGACATTAGTTGTGCATCTATGTGCACATTAGCAGTAATGGTGGTAGATATTTGTTTCTCACGATGGAAATCTTAATATAATGTGGATTATAGTCTTAATAAAGGTAACATTTTCAGTTATAGATTGTGTCGTGCGTGCGTGTGTGTGTGTGTGTGTGTGTATTCCAAGGTTGCCAGCGCACATCACATCTCCAAACTCGCCCAAAAGTAGCCCAATCACTTAATACCGCACAACAGACAATTTCAGCTATTTTAATCCTATCACACACATTTTCTGATATGTTTATCTTTAACAGCCATGCATGCATGATACTATGAGTTCCCCAAATATAACTAGGCCTAGTCCCATATAGCCTACTGTATGAGTAGTGGCCTACGTGTCACATCATTTAAATATTAATGAAATACCACATACATTATTATCACCATCATGCACTCATCAAATCTGCATCAATGTCCCAATCCCCCCTCACAAACAATAACTTAATTAGGCTATGCAGTCACCACCACATAGGCTACCATACATGTATAGTACAACCAACAGAAAGCCATGATGAACGTTTGTATGAAATGTAGCCTAGCTATAGGCTACTCAACACTCGATACCTCTACAACTTTAATAGTATATAGAACCAGCCCAATTCCGCTTTCCTAAATGTTAGTTAGTTAGGATAATACTTCAGAGGCTATCCACCCCATCACACTGTAAATCAAGAATATAATATCGTTTGAAATGGAAACTCGCAAATCTACGCTTCTGAACGAATCCTAACTAGCCCAATGGTGCGAACAAAAGAAGACCTTGGCAACACTGTGTACGTATATCCCCGCCGCGGTCAGCTGACGACCTAAACAGTCGCCCGTGGAAAAGGCAGTGTTGTAATTTTTTTTGTCATCATCTTTTTCGAATTTCCTGCATCTCCACGTATGTAATTTGCTGCCTCTGTGTTCTATTACATTCTGATTCACATTGATTGATTTCCTGTCACTGGTCTAATAAGAAATATAGCCGGTAACATATTTAGCTGCCCGATTTGATAGTGGATTATAAATTGGTAACTTAAAAGCGCACGATAGCTAGTTTTGTAGGAAAGAAACTATAGTGCTCAGGCGCAGACATTCAACCTGCCAAATTCTACAGCTACAGAATATAATACCGTATGTTCAGCCAATTTCTACTGAAACACGTATTTGTTAGTAACTAAAAAAGAAGTAAATGCAATACTTCAATGAGTATTACAATTTCGCCCAGCCTATCACACCACATTAGATGAAACTAAATTTCTTGTTCAATAAGCTGATATTTATGTATCAAATTATGTTAATTATTATATATTCACTGCATTAAAGAGTATATAACCATCATATTATGAATCTAGTAAAAATATACTACACAACTATGTGTCATAGATAGTTGAGAACTGTATTAAACCTCTTACATCACGAAAACCATCAAAACACCTCAATGGTGTATCACACACGATAGTCATTTGAATAAGACCCCCAGCGCCATCTGGATTTTTAGTACGGTTTTTCCTCATTATAAGGCCTAAGTAGCCTATAGGCCTAGGCCCAACTCAGTAACACGTATCGTATAATTATATAGACTACTAGCCTTTGGCTCTACCTTATGCACTTAAACCATTAACTATTTCATAACATTTGATGCTTAATATATTTTGTACTATCTGATAATGTTAATGTGTTAATGACATTTAAAATAAAGTAATGTATAGGCTATGTATATACTGTATATATAACCCTTTAGATATATGAGTGACTTAAGTTCCTTCCTGAAATTATCAGCACAGGTTAACTGCTTAAGTGTCACAGGAATCAATATAGTTCGCCAGTGAAATAATATTGTGCCTTCTAAAATTGTCAAGGAATTTCTGTCCATGGCTGTGCAATACGCGTAATACGGTAGGCTACTCTTATTTACTGATAACCATAACATAGCACAATCATAATGTATCCTTAATGTAGTTAATAGATGAAATAACTTGTTATACTAGGTGACTATTTACTTCTTCTATTTACCAGAGAGAGAGAGAAACCAAAGAGAGGAGGCAGGCTCCTCACCGAGAGAGAGAGAGAGAGAGAGAGAGAGAGAGAGAGAGAGTGACAGACAGACTGGCTCCTCCCCTTGTGGGTGACGTCACTGCCACTGCGGCCTCTGATTGGTCCTAATTTCCCCTATGATATAAACTAGTCTTGACTTCGGAAATATGCCACCGGGGGTTCTCCAACTGCAGCTGCTGGATCCTCCCGAGGGAAAGGTAAGTCTGTGTCGTTTGTGGGCGACTCCATGGTAAGACATTTAGTTAGGGCTACCCGCACTAAACTTAGGAAGGTTGTGTGTCTGCCTGGCCATGGAGTTGGGAGGGTTTTAGAGAAGATGGACCACATCTTGGAAGATAGTGGAGATAACCCCATTATCTGTCTCAGTGCCGGGAGTAACGATGTTGGTAAGGGTAGAAGTGAGGAACTGCTGCAGCAGTATCGGGATGTGTTAGATAAGGTTAGGATGAAGGGAAGAATCCCTGTAGTACATTGTATCCTACCCAGAAGAGGAGTTCCCAAGGAATGGACATCCAGGGCGATTGGTGTCAATTGCCGTTTGGAGAAATATTGCAAAGAAAAATCAATACCATTCATTGATAACTAGGATAGTTTCTATGGGAGAGATGGGATGTATGCAAGGGATGGGGTTCATCTTTCACGGTTAGGGGTTTCTACATTAGCTAGTTCTTTAGAAAGGGTGGTTGTGGGGTTTTGAACAGAAATATTGAGAGTGTAAATGAGAGGTTAAATGGAATAATTTTAGCGCCAGGCGAAAGCGATAAGGATATTCAGTCTCATGCTACAAATGATGACTATATTGCAAATGATAGTAGTGATGGTGCAACGGAAGATGGAAATGTCATTAGAAATAAAGGTAAATTAGGTATAAAGAAAAGAAGTAAATTGAGAGTATATTACACAAACTGTAGGAGTCTATGTAACAAAATGAACGAACTAAGAGCCCTTGTTTGCAAAGAAAATATAGACATAATAGCGCTAACTGAAACTTGGATTAATACAGAAACCAGGCATTTTTTAGCAGAATTTAATATAGCAGGATATAGTTAGTTTAATTATGACCGAACAAGTAAGAGGGGTGGCGGTATAGCAGTGTTTGTCAGGAGTACATTAAAAAGCTGTATTAAATCAGGTATTAGACTAAATAACGATAATGAAAGTGTTTGGGTAGAGGTTAACGAAGGTAGTGAGACCATAGTTACTGGAGTTATGTATAGACCGCCAAATATGAGTAGAAATGACGGAACGTCATTATGGGAGGAAATTAAAATGGCATCAAGATTTAGCAATGTGTGCATTATGGGGGATTTTATTTTTCCGAATATAGATTGGCAGCATCAAATAGGAGACTCTGATTCTGAGGAGTTTATAGAGGTAGTACAAGATAGTTTTTTATTTCAATTCATAGATACGCCGACTAGAGGTAATAATATTATCGATTTAGTTTTCAGTAACAATGAACATATGGTAAATAATGTAGAGATAGGGGACCACCTAGGAAATAGTGACCATATTTCTGTGTATTTTATTATACAATGGAAAGGTAATACCAGAGAGAATACAACATTAATACCTGACTTCAGAAAAGCCAATTATGGTGGGTTAAGAAGAGCCCTATTAGCTGACCCTATGGTCAAAATATTAAGTTGATCCAGGTGTCCAAATGAGTGTACCCCTTCTCAGGCACCTGTCATCTTAAGTCAGGAAGAGACGTCAACCTTGGTAGCTACATACGATAATTTTATCGAGTCAGTATTCAATGCACAAAATAAATACATTCGCAAAAGAAAATTTAGATCAACACAGAACCAACCCAAATAGATGAATAATAGACTATTAGATCTTCTAGGACAAAAGAGAGGAATATATAGACAAATTAGGAAAGGCGAAATTCACCTACTTGCTTACTATCAGACTCTATCAAGACAGGTTAAAAAGGATATTAGGAAAACAAACAAAATTATGAAATTAAGGTTGCTAATGACTCAAAAAATAATCCTAAAGCTTTTTACCAACTATATAAATCCAAGGTTAGAGATGTAATTGGTCCCCTTAAAACTTCGATAGGATTAATGACAGAAAATGATTTAGAAATGTGCTGTACATTAAATAGTCAATTTCTTTCCGTTTTCACTAATGAAAATTTGGCACAGTTTCCAGAAGTCCGTAAGGTATAATAGCGATAGTATAGAAAATAGGTTAAGTATGATTACTATAAGTAGAAATGATGTGCTTAAGGAAATTGACAGACTGAAACCTCATAAATCGCCTGGTCCTGATGAGGTATATGCTAGAGTATTAAAAGAATGTAGGGATGAGTTAAGTTACCCATTAAATTTTTTATTTAACAAGTCATTGGAGGCAGGTATAGTTCAAGAAGCTTGCAAACGTAGTTCCGATCTTCAAAAAAGGTGACAAATCAATAGCATCCAATTACCGTCCCATTAGTCTTACATCAATAATAGGAAAGCTACTAGAGTCAATTATTGCTAGTAAAATTAGAAACCACTTAGATACATTTAAGTTAATAAATTCTTCTCAGCATGGATTCACTCAGGGATGTTCTTGCCTTACTAATTTGCTTAGTTTTTTCTCAGAGGTATATGAAGCAGTAGATAATGACAAGTCATATGATATAATATATTTAGATTTCAGTAAAGCTTTCGACAGTGTCCCCCATGAGAGATTGATGAGAAAGGTTGCGGCACATGGAATAGGTGGGGCGTTGTTGGGATGGATTAGGTCATGGCTAATTGGTAGGAAGCAGAGAGTCAGCATAAATGGTACGAAGTCAGAATGGGGAGCAGTCAAAAGTGGTGTCACCCAGGGATCTGTTTTAGGTACTCTGTTGTTTGTTATATACATAAATGACCTTGATTTAGGTATAACTAGTAGGATAAGTAAATTTGCAGACGATACCAAAATGGGAGAACAATTGATTCAGATAGAGATATAGAGTACCTCCAAAGGGATCTAGATACCTTACACGAATGGTCAGTAAATTGGCAGATGAAGTTTAACATTGACAAATGCATGGTATTAAAGATAGGGAAGATGCATACAAATGTTAAATATAAACTAGCTAATATGGAATTAGAAAACTCGAATTGTGAGAAAGATCTAGGTGTGTTTGTTAGCAATGATTTGAAGCCTAGACAACAGTGTATAAGCGTTCGAAACAAGGCAAACAGGATTCTCGGGTTCATCTCTAGGAGTGTGAGTAACAGAACTGCTGATGTTATCTTAAAACTTTACTTGTCATTAGTGAGACCCCATATGGATTATGCTGTTCAATTTTAGTGTCCTTATTACAGAATGGACATAGATTCATTGGAGAGAGTACAACGTAGAATGACAAAAATGATCCATAATATTAGAAATCTTCCGTATAAAGAAAGGTTGAAGAAATTAGGCTTACATTCGTTAGAGAGACGCAGAGTTAGAGGGGATATGATAGAGGTGTTCAAGTGGGTTAGTGGGATTAACAAAGGGGACATGACAAATGTACTAAAGCTCAGTGATAGCGAAAGAACTCGTACCAATGGTTTCAAATTAGATAAATTTCGTTTCAGAAAAGATATAGGCAAATATTGGTTTGGTAACACAGTTGTATATGGGTGGAATGGACTACCAAGTGCTATAGTGGGGTTAAAAACGATAGGGAGCTTTAAGATAACATTGGATAAGCATATGGACGAGAAGGGTTGGGTGTGAAGGGGGATCAGCCGGGTTGTGCCAATCAGGGCTCTGCAGACCCCGTAATCCTGCGTTAATCTCTAACCGTTTTGGTAAGATGATCCTCAGGGTATTAGAGTGTTCAGCCTATAATTGGGCTTTGCAATTGGGGTTGTGTGGGACAGGGATCTGCCTTGCTTAGGCCAATCAGCTTTCTGCAGACTCCCATTTTCTTATGTTCTTATGTTCTTATGACCTTGATTTAGGTATAACTAGTAGGATAAGTAAATTTGCAGACGATACCAAAATGGGGAGAAAATTTTATTCAGTTAGAGATATAGAGTGTCTGCAAAGGGATCTAGATACCTTACACGAATGGTCAGTAACATGGCAGATGAAGTTTAACATTGACAAATGCAAGGTATTAAAGATAGGGAAGATGCATGCAAGTTTTGAGTATAAACTAGCTAGTGTGGAGTTAGAGGGCTCAGACTGTGAGAGGGGTCTGGGTGTGTTTGTTGGCAGTGGTTTGAAGCCTGGAAGGCGGTGTGTGGGCGTTCGTGACGGGGCAGGCGGGGTTCTCGGGTTCATATCTAGGAGTGTGAGTATCAGAACTGCTGATGTTTTCTTAAAACTTTACTTGTCATTAGTGAGACCCCATATGGATTATGCTGTTCAATTTTGGTGCCTTATTACAGAATGGACATAGATTCATTGGAGAGAGTACAACGTAGAATGACAAAAATTATCCATAATATTAGAAATCTTCCGTAGAAAGGTTGAAGAAATTAGGCTTACATTCGTTAGAGAGACGCAGAGTTAGAGGTGACATGATAAAGGTATTCAAGTGGGTTAGTGGAATTAATAAAGGAGACATGAACAATGTACTAAAGCTCAGTGATAGCGAAATAACTCGTACACATGGTTTCAAATTAGATAAATTTCGTTTCAGAAAAGATATAGGCAAATATTGGTTTGGTAACAGAGTTGTAGATGGGTGGAATAGGCTACCATGTGATATAGTGGGATCAAGAACGATAGGGAGCTTTAAGATAAAATTAGATAGGCATATGGACGAGATGGGTTGGGTGTGAGGGGATCTACCAGGTGTGGGCCAATCGGCGCTCAGCAGACCCCGTAATCTTGTGTTAATCTCTGACCGTTTTGGTGGGGTCAGTACTCAAGGTATTAGTGAGATGGGTCTATAATTGGGCCTTGTAATTGGGGTTGGGTGTGACAGGGATCTGCCTTCTATGGGCCGATCGGTTTTTTGCAGACTCCCATTGTCTGATGTTCATATGTTCTCTCTCTATATATATATATATATATGTATGTGTGTGTGTATGTGTACATGTGTATGAATATGTGTATATGTATATGTATATATCTCTCTCTCTCTAAACCCTAAATATCTCTCTGTCTGATTCCCACCCCAATTTTAATCCCTCATAATCCCCCGCGCTGTCATCTCTCTCTTTATCTCTCTCTCTCTCTATCTCTCTCTCTCTCTCTCTCTCTCTCTCTCTCTCTCTCTCTCTCCTCTCTCTCTCTCTATCTCTCTCTCTCTCTCTCTCTCTCTCTCTCTCTCTTATCTTAGTCTTATATATACTGAATTGGTCACACCATGTGGATTAAAACAAAATGCTTAGCCTCAACATTACACAGAGTTAGTAAGAGAGAGAGAGAGAGAGAGAGAGAGAGAGAGAGAGAGAGAGAGAGAGAGAGAGAATAATATGTGAATAGTAGATACATTGTTTCCTATTGTATAACAACTGTAGCGATTTCTCGACTCAAACTCTATATCAGTTTAGTATATAGCTAGTATATAGCTGAACGAGATGGGTTGGGTGTGAGGGGGATCTGCCGGTTGTGGGCCAAACGGCGCTCTGCAGACCCCCATTATCTGACCTCTGACCGTTTTGGTGAGGTCAGTCCTCATGGTAATATTGAGCTGGGCCTATAATTAGGCATTCTAATTGCGGTTGAGTGTGACAGGGATCTGCCTTGTGTGGGCCAATCAGCTTTCCGCAGACTCCCATTTTCTTATGTTCTTAAGAACGATAGAGAGCTTAAGAAAACAATAGATAGGCATATGGACGAGATGGGTTGGGTGTGAGGGGGATCTGCCGGGTGTGGGCCAATCGGCGCTCTGCAGACCCCCATTGTCTGACCTCTGACCGGTTTGGTGAGGTCGGCCCTCATGGTATTAGTGAGCTAGGCCTATAATTAAGCCTCATAATAGGGCTTGGGTGTGAGAGGGATCTGCCTTGTGTGTGCTAATCGGATTTCTGCAGACTCCCATTTTCTTATGTTCTTATTTGTTCTAGTTCTTTCGCAATCACTGAGCTTTAGTACATCTTTCATGTCTACTTTATTAATCCCACTAACCCCCTTGAACACCTCTATATATAATATATAATCATATCCCCTCTAACTCTGCGTCTCTCTAACGAATGTAAGTCTTCAACCTATCTTCATATGAAACATTTGAAAGATTTATAATATTATGAATAATTTTTGTCATTCTGCGTTGTATTTTTCTCGCATACTTTCTTCGAATATCTGGTTTAATTTGTGTTTATGATCAAATATAATAGATCTTAAAATAATACTGTACATGACATACACCTCGGATAAGCAATTCATCATTTCATCAGAAGATGGGGAACTTAAATAATGTTATTGTTAGGTTTATTGGTATTATCGTGATCGTGAATTCATCTACCCATTAGCTCTCTCTCCCTCTCTCTCTCTCTCATATATATATATATATATATATATATATATATATATATATGCTCTCAGATCGCCAGTATGGCTTCCTTAAGGGTCGCTCTACTGGTGATCTTCTTTCATATCTTACTAACTCTTTGTCATCCTCCTTCCGTGAATTCGGTGAGACTTTTTCTATTGCACTAGACATATCGAAAACCTTCGATAGAGTCTGGCACAAATCTTTAATTTCTAAACTATCCTCCTTCGGTTTCTATCCCTCCATCTGTGCCTTTGTCTCTAATTTCCCTTCCGGCCATTCCATAGCCGTGGTTGTGGATGGCCATTGTTCACTTTCTCACCCTATAAACTCCGGTGTTCCTCAGGGCTCTGTCCTATCTCCTATTCTCTTTCTAATGTTTATAAATGATCTCCTCAACTGTACTTCAATTCCCATCCATTCATACACAGACTATTCAACCTTACACTACTCCATTAGTTTTTCAGAACGCCCCAGCCAGCAATACCTCAACGACAAAGGTAATGAAGCCATAGAACTCTTAAATTCTGATCTAAATACAATCTCCAATTGGGGCAGAGAAAACCTTGTTACCTTTAATGCTTCCAAAACCCAATTTCTCCATCTATCTACCCGTAAGGAACTCCCAGCGGACTATCCCTTATTCTTCAACAATACAAAAAATCAATCCTTCATCTTCTCTCAATATTCTTGGTGTCTCCTTTTCTTCTGCTCTCAGTTGGAAGGACCATATTACCAGTCTTGCTAAGGCAGCCTCCCAGTAGCTGGGTGTGCTCAATCGCCTTAGGGGGTTCTTTTCCCCTGCACAGCTTCTTGCTCTGTACAGGGGCATAGTGCGTCCTTGAATTGAGTATTGTTCACATGTGTGGGGAGGTTCCTCTCACACCGCTCTGCTAGACAAAGTTGAAAGGAAAACCTTTCGTATCATTAACTCCCGTCCACTCACCAACTCTCTGCAATCTCTCTCTCTCCGCCGCAATGTTGCATCTCTCTCGCTATTCTATCGCTACTATAATAATCAGTGTTCCTCAGAGCTTTCCCAGTGTATACCACCTCCTTTACGCAGGGCACGTGGTACCCGTCTTGCAACTCAATCCCACCCCTACTCTGTGCAACTCTCCAACCCAAGATTGAAACTTTACTCTCAAACTTTCTTCTACTCAACAGCTGAGCTCTGGAACTCTCTCCCAGAATCAGTCTTTCCCTCTTCCTATGACTTATATTGCTTCAAACTCCGTGTGTCCAGGCATTTTGGCTCGAACGTTCCTTGATTTTGGCCCTGTCACTCTTTCAACTATGGGGAACGCACTCGCTATAGGTAGTTCTGCCTTTTGCCTCCCTCAATCACATAGAAGAATACAAAATATATATATATATATACTGCAAATACATACAGAGTTGGGTCGATTAACTCATTAAATTAACTAAGATAATATGCAATGTCCTTGTTAGTAATTCAATAAATTACGATTGATAAAAATTATGTAGGACTTTTGAGGTTAGAGTATTTGACATAAATGTATACAGGAATCAGTGCACAGGAACAGGCTATTTCTGTAAATTTTCGACCGACAGTTATGTTTGTGGCAGGACTATGAGGCGCTATTATGTATATAATTGACAACTATACGGAGTTTGAATGATATAATGACCATGATCTACATTCTAATAATAACATATATTGAGAAGCTTCCAAAATTAACATTAGATATTCCAGAATATAGTTGCCCAGAAAAGTGGCCGGGGAAAGGTGACCGAGTTAATCCTATATACTTATTATACCTTCTCCTCCTACTCTAATCCTTCTAATCGGTCACGTCATTAGTCTCCTCACACACTAAAACGCATGACATTCCTAGTTGTACAATGCTTCACTAGTATTATTGTATTTTTTTATTATTTGCTCCTTGAATATGAGCTACACATACTCTCTCTCTCTCTCTCTCTCTCTCTCTCTCTCTCTCTCTCTCTCTCTCTCTCATATGGAAGTCTTATATATACTGAATTGGTCACACCATGTGGATTAAAACAAAATGCTTAGCCTCAACATTACAGAGTTAGTAATATGAATATGATGAAAAGTTAACCAATTAATCTGAAGATATTTAAACTAAGTTAAGTCCGGAAATGAGATAACACACATAATTTATAGCATTATTTTATTATCAATGAACAACATTTGTCGTCAACATAATACACAAAATGTGCATCCTTTATAAGCCATTTTAGAGTGTGGGAGGGTAACAAACTTCAAAGAGTGGGTGAAAGGACTCCAAGGTGTGGACGAACGAACTTAATTTCGTTACATAATTACGTGTGTAGCGAGGGAGGGAGGGTGGAGTAGTGTGGAGTACATGTCAGTAGGCCCACGGTGGCCGTGTCGAGCGATCATGAGGTAACCTAAGCTCCTCCCGTCGCTCGTCTCTCTCTCAGAGCCAATATTACGCCAAAATTGCACACAGACTTAAGTCAGGCCCCGCCACATAGTCCAGATTTTTAGAGACGGACTTAAGTCCGGCCCCGATAGACAGGGGTTAATGTAATTGGGGTTGGGTGTGACTGGGATCTGCCTTGTGTGGGCCGATCGGCTTTTTGCAGACTCCCATTTTCTTATCTTCTTCTATCTATCTATCTATTGCCTGACGCCGTGATCCCCGAAGGGGTGGCCACGAACGAACCGCCCCCATGCACCTCTGTCCCCAGTCAGTCGACGCCCCTCCCCCCAACCAGCACCGCCTTCGTTCATGTAGTTCCTCACTCCATCCTTCCACCTCATATTCGGTCTACCTCTCCCCCTCTGTCCCTCCACCTCGCTCTCGTACACCCTCTTAGTCATTCTCTCGCTTTCCATACGTTCCATATGGCCGAACCATCTCAAGTTGTTCCTTTTCACACTTTCCAGCACATCTACCTCCACACCACACCTCCTTCTTACTTCCTCATTAGTCTGTCTATCCCTCCATGTAACTCCGCACGCACTCCTTAAGTAATTCATTTCCACTGCTCTCACTCTTGGTCTGAGTCTCTCAACCAACGTCCATGCTTCGCTTCCGTAAGTCAGTGTCGGGATTACCACACTGTCATGCAAGGACTTCTTCACTTCCATACTGACCACCCTATTTCTTGTTACTGCTTTTAGCGTTCCTACAACCCTCTTCCCCTGTTGTACCCTCTCCCGCACCTCTTCATCCATAGTCCCATCTTTACTCAACACACTGCCCAGATACTTAAAAGAGTTGACGATCTCCATAGCCTGACCGTTCAGCTTCACCTCACACTCTGTGACTTCACCCCTTTCGAAGACCATAACCTTGCTCTTCCCCGTATTTACCTTCAAATTCCGTTTTTCGCACACTGTTCCAAACTCATTTACCAGACCCTGCAACTCCCATTCATTATCACTCATCAGAACTGTATCATCCGCAAACAGCAGTATAGGTAGCTTCCACTCAATTTCCTCCCTTTTCAGCGATACACCAACATCCACTGCTCTTGATAGTATTTCTTTCATAACTCCATCCATATATACAGTAAACAACCATGGGGACATCACACACCCCTGTTTCAAACCAACATTCAGGTCAAAGAACTCGCTCTGCTCACTCTCCACACGTACTGCCGCCTTTGCACCCTCATACATATCTTCTTATGTTCTTAATATACGGTACCGAATGAAATCGTTTGGTCGCATTATTATATTTTACTAACTATTATGCGATCTTATTCAAATTAGGAAGGCGTCTATCAGTTATAGTGCTACTAACCATCTCAATGAAGCTAACATGACCCTTCCTAAGCAGTACAAAGTCGTCTAAATATATTTGAAATATAAAGCACACATTACCGGTACTGCAATATATATATATATATATTTATATATATATATATATATATATATATATATATAATATACTGTATTATATATATATATATATAATATATATATATATATATATATATATTATATATATATATAGGCCTATATAAATATATATATATATAATACGTGTAGAACTGTAGGCCTATGTGTGTGTCAAAATAAACGAACACTTTTCCCTGTAGTGGGTAGAGAGCATTATTTTGTTATCCCTATCTTTACTGCATAGATGAGAGAGAGAGAGACAGAGAGAGAGAGAGAGATGGGGGGGGGGGGGCTAGAGAGTACCCGTGATCTCTGTACAGGACAGTAGATGTGGCAACGTGTGGTATTGAGATGCCTTGTTAATGAATTGGCTTGGTATTGAGCTGGTATGGTGATGAAACCGACTGGTGAAGAAAAGGTCTGGTCATGAGATGGCATGGTCTTGAGGTGACTCGTCTTGTTTGTGTGGTGAGATGGCATGGTCATGAGATGTCTAGCATCCCCTCATATCACTCCCCCACATCCCCTCCTTTCCCCCCCCCTTCAAATATCACTTATTTTCCCTGTTATTCCCTTATTTATTGGTATATTTTTGTGTAAACATCTCCAAACCGATCATAGGGTGTGGTTATGTGTGTGTCAATGCATGGGAAAGAGCGAGAGAGAGAGATACAGGCCTCCGTCTCTCTCCAGGCCTCTAGAGAGGAGGATGTGAGGCCTGCTGGCTCACAATTACTGTATTGACTGAACCACTCGCTAACAATTCGCGAGTTTGACCATACAAATGATATTCCCTCTTGTTTTATTGTTGGAACATGTTACTATCTTCATATTAAACGTAAAATAGGCACATATCGATAAGTATTAATGATCTATCTATTGCCCGACGCCGTGATCCCCGAAGGGGTGGTCATGAACGAACCGCCTCCATGCACCTCTGTCCCCAGTCAGTCGACGCCCCGCCCCCCAACCAGCACCGCCTTCGTTCATATACTTCCTCACTCCATCCTTCCACCTCTCCTTCGGTCTACATCTCCCTCTCTGTCCCTCCACCTCGCTCTCGTACACCCTCTTATGCCACTTTCCCAGTGGTGCGACAACTCACGATTTTCGTCGCCGACACTAATAAATTGGCACATTCGTGACATGTTTCAACACCTCTCATGAAAAATCGTTTGACTCTCAAGGCCGCTCAAGGCCTCGCAAGGGCCCTCGCGGGTCGTCGCAAATGTTCGGACATTCAAAATTTTGGACGAGGACTCGCGAGGATTGGTTACCCTCGCAAGCATCGTCGAGCATCACCGAGGGATCTGCGAGGGTTTCTGCGATCATCTGCGACATCGGCAAGACATCGCGGAGTTTGTCGCACCAAAAAAATTGTTGAAATTTTCCAAAACGTCGAATGACGGATCGCCGATGCTCTCGGATGTTCCGAGAACATCGACGATCATCGTCGATTAGTCGTCGACGTGCGCACGAATACTCGTCAAGAGTATACCCGCCAGGGGTATGCTCTGCACGAGGCCTTGCGACGTCGCCGAATGCTCAAGACACACCTCGCCGAGGCCAAAGAGGACCTTCGGCGAGGTGTGTAACAACAAGGGATTATCTACCTATCAGCGTGTTTGTTTTTCAGTTATCTGTTGTTGTCGCACTGACACTTGAGCTAGCAATATTTACAAGCAATTATGGTGTGAAACGTACACAAATTTAAATATATTTAATTATAAAAAGCCACATATGTTTAACTTTACTATATTTACCCATTTATGCAAAACATTCACAAGTAACAGTTATAAATAACTTGCTCAAAGTATTAAAAGTTTCCTCGATAAAGTGAACGAGTCTAGCAGCCAACAGAACTGCAGTTAGCTCTAATTTTGGGATGGAAAGGGATTTGATCAGGGCGACTTTCGCCTTCGCCATGACTAGATGGCTGCCACTTGTGTCAACAAAGCATTTGGTGGTGCCGTACGTGACCTTGCTAGCGTCTGAGAAGGCATGCATGGAAACAGGATGGTCCATGACAACTCTCCAAGGAAAATTAAAACCCTTACAGAGACGAAGATCCGAAATAATGTCTTCCCCCTCCTGAACCAGATCGCCAGTCAAAACCTCATCCCAACCTAATTTTATCCTCCATAATTGCTGAAGGAATAATCTTGATTTGATCGACACCGGTAGAACTATCCCCAAGGGGTCAAAAAGTTTAGCCGTCATACTCAAGCAAATCCGTTTTGTAATCTGCGAATATTGCGCGTACTGAACGCCGAATGAGAGGGTATCTGTGTCCGTCTCCCAAAGCAATCCCAGCACCCTCGCATGTTCCTGCTGTACCGCCGCCACACCATCCCATTGCAGTACAGTCCGCAAAACAGAACTATTTGTCGCCCATTCACGTAGATGTAGATGGGCGTCATTCATAATTTCTCGGAATTCACCATACTGTAGGTATGAATCAGGAAATTTTCATCATTACCTGTACCCAGTAAATTGTCGATGTATAGCCCTGACCGAATCTGCTGAATAACCTGCGGATCTGCACTGACATTTGACAAGTGGTTTAGAATGGTGGCGTTTAAAAGAAATTGGGACCATGTAGCGCCAAGTAATACCGCACGGAATCTGTAACAAATGAGGGGGGAATCTAGCTGCCATGGACATTTTGGCCACATAAACCGAGTATAGTCTTGGTCGTCCTCATGGAGTTTTAACATCAGAAACGCCTTCTCGATATCAGACACCAAGGCATACTTATCGAGTCTAAACCGGAGTACAACCTGCGCTAATTCTGGTACCAGTAAAGGTCCAGTATGCAAGCAGTCATTAAGACTAGGCTGACGATCACACACCTTGGCTGAACAGTCGAAGACGATATGCACTGGCGTAGTTTTGCTCTCCTTGACCACTCCATGATGAGCCAAGTAATGTCCGGTATCTGAATTGTCAAAAGGCACCTCTTCTATAAAACCACGGGACACTTGCTCCTTTATGACTTTTGAGTATTCCTCGCGAAAGTCAGGCTCTTTGATGAATCTTCTCTGAAGACCTCGAAGACGGCCTATGGCCAAACCCTTGTTAGTTGGCAGCTAATCCTTGTAATTGTTCAAGGGTAGTCTCACTTCATATTGTTGGCTGTCAGGATCGTAGGTAACGGTATCCTCATACGACGATAGTGCTTGACGCTCAACTTGTGAGTATTCCTTAGGGGTTATCCCGATATGATCTATTTCCCACAAAACATTCAAGTCATTTTTGCATGGTGGAATATTACCAGTGGACATGTATTCGTCCATTGGGGTTACTGCTACTTTCAATACAGAAGTTACTTCAGTGCTGGAGCTGGTAGGTTGTGCCACATATGAACCTCTTATGACGTACCCGTACTTGGTAAGAAGCAGAATTTGGCTACCTGACCTTTTATACCCAGGTCACACTATATCGTAGTAGTGATCCACACCGATGAGTAGCTCCAATTGATCTGTGTCCGTTGCATGAGGATCGGCCAATATTATGCCTTTACTTTGTAAACTAACCAGTTTAGACTTTAGGCTAAGTTCACCTTTATGTTCTGGCAATTCATCAACCACTATTGCGTCTAAATGATGAAATTTACCTCTGTGTTTATATTGCAGTGCCACGACATTATATTCCCTAGAGGCTTGTTTTCCGGTAAATCCGTGAAGACATAACTCCTCAGTTCCTTTAGAATTGTAGGAAAGGGAGGATAGAACAGACGACTTCACGAAGGTCCTCTGAGAACATTGGTCGAGTAGCCATCTGATTTTAACATAATTATTATCCTTACCCTTTACCGGCAGCTGTGCGGTGGGCAAGATTACTGTATTTTTTCCTGTGGCAACGGACATTGTAGTCGAAGTAGTAGAAGTATGCTCTCTCTTGGTGTTATCCTCCGCTGGTCTACTGTCCTTCCCTTGTTTCTGTGTACATAGCGAATGAAAGTGTTTGCCCTTACAAAACTTGCAGCTTCTTATGTTATGGTTAGTACAACCCGAATGGCCATGCTCTTTTGACAAGCACCCAGTGAAGAGATGTAGTTGACGGGCTCTTTTAACTTTAAGAGGCCCTGTCTTATACTTCATACACTTGTACCACAAATGATTGGTGCCACTACACAGGACTCAGTTAAATTTCCTGTATTCACTTTGGGCGGTAAATGTTGCCGTAGCCATGGGTGTACCCCCTACTTTGTCTTGACTTGCCAAATTGTACACTTCAGCCTGGAAGCAATGGGTGAATGTCTTATAATCCAGGCTCAAGTCTCCCAATGCCCGTTTTATGATTTATTTTAGTGGTCATGGTAATTTATTGACAAGAGTCACCACACAAAATTCCTCCAAACAAATTCCTTGGCTAATGATTGACCTCATCACACTCTCTGTATTGGCATAGAAGTTCTTCAGGTCAGCTGTTTGGTATTTGGGTGACGCTAGTTGATTGAATTGGGTAACATAAGCTGCCTTGATTCGATCTGGATGCTCATATGTCTCTTGCAGGAGCTCTATTGCTGGGGCATAACTTGCACTTTCGACAATGAATCCTTCGACTAGCTTATACGCATCAACCCAGAAGCTGACCCTTCAGATAGGTGAAGCGTTGTATATCTGGGAGGTCGGAATTGTCATGGATGGTACACTTGAACATCTCCCAAAACCCCGACCACAATGTGGCATCACCCTCAAATTTTGGAAGAGTAAGATGTGGTAATTTAACGGTGGACTTCTTTGGCTCAGGTCGAGTCGACTCCCTCTTGACCTCTGGAACCAAGACCCCCTTTAATGTGGCAACGATTACTTGTATGCCCTCCAAATACAGGGTAACCTCTCTTAGCTCCTTGATGTACTTGGCGTCCGTCTCGTAAGTGTCGGCTAGGTCCTCCTGTGTGACCTCATACTTGTCAAGTTGCTTTTGAATACTGAGCAACCTGGCCTCCACCTCCACTCCAGATGCCGATTCAAGGAAGTCGTCGATGTTAGAGGTCAATACCGTCAAAGAGCCCTTAAGCCCAGGCCGACGCCGTTGTAAACTTGTAGCCATGATTATAAGGGAAGGAAACTTAGTGATGTGAAATCAAACTATCATTGCTAGTCCGAATACGTTGCGGACAACAATACAGTACTCCGTGAAATAGAATTAAATCGCGAGCTGAAAATAAAACACGCTCACGAAATGCGGAATAAGAATTTTGCCCAAATGTAGACTAGCAGTCTGGAGCCTTTCAATGTAACTCCTTTCATAATAGTTTTGATTTAGATTTAGAAATTATAGAATCATTTCAACATAAGCTGGGAGGGAAATTTAGTACAATACAGTATAGGTCAAAAGTCTCTAGATGTTAAAAAAGAGGTACCGTTTAAGTTATAATAAATTCAAGAAATTTAAGAGAGAGAGTGCCAATAGGGTAACTTAATCAGGCTAAACTCAATGGGTACCGATAATTTTATATTATTAAATTTAATAAATGTGAAAATTGTACACAAGAAAAGTTCATATCAAGAAGTCACAACGAAAACAGTTTTGAGTTGGATTAACACACACTCAGCCTATCAACTATCATATTACCCCGCCTTCAGGGCACACGACGAGAGTAGAATTTAGAAAGATATGTGAATGAATAAAGAAGTTATTTGACAGTATAATTTTGATCTAGATTGAATAACCTTAACTTTTGAAATTATTATACAGCACAGTATGGATGATTTTAATCTTAGTGCCAATCAATTGTGATATAATTTGGGCCTAAAGGATTAGTAATCAAAATTTAATTAGTAAATACTGTACCGACTTTGAAGGATTATTATTATTCTAGACTATACTGATTTTGTTGATCTACTCTAATTTCATGGTGGGCAAACATCTCGTCTTATGCCCTGTCTATTAGCGCATTCGCGTCCTGTGCAAAGAACCGGCGACATATTGCCATAATTTCTGAAAACAGGCGGGCACCTGGGGCGGCCAGAGGAGTAACCGCAAAGAAAGGCCGGTACACGGGGCTGTCCACGTAAATGGTTCTCACGTAGGAGTGGCCCAAAATCGCCACTTTCTACACAGGCCTATCAGCAACCGCAGGAAAATCCTCCCCTACCCCACCACCCGTGGCACCATGAGGCCGAAAGCCCTGGGCCATAAGGTACGGGACGAAGTACGGCACAATAAAACCCCATCTAAGGCTAGGCTACCACCATCCGCCGAAACACACAAACCAAAAATGGGGGGAGGGGGGCAAAATAGCGAAAGGTCGAAGGACCACTTATATGGTTAATTTAGATGAGGTGGACTGTATATATTTGATTTGGAAGATTAACAATATAAAATATTGATTTACCTTTTATGATGAACTCAGCTGGTGATTGAAAGATGGCGGAAGATAGGCTAGTTGACTTGAGTGGGTTAGTAGGATAAAGAAGCGTATGGAAACAGGATAGAATAGGCTAGGATAGGATAGATATTTACTTTATATTTCATGATAACTAACATACGATGATGATGTAGTGACTATATGAAAATGAGATGATAGTGAAGCAAAAACACCTAATATATGAACTATGAAGAAGGCTTAGCGTGTGTAGCGGGGACGGAGGTTGGTTGGAGAGTGAGGGCGAGCGCGTCGTCTTTGTGTCCATCGTGACAAACCGCGCACGTGCATAGCCTATGGAAAATGTATCCCATCTTTATACAATGAGATACTTATGAACAATCTTAATAAATAATACACAAATATATATGGGAATTATAATCCTACAATAGTTTCCCATATACAACTACAGAATAATATATTCAACCCAAATTGTGGACGTTCAACTTATGACTACGGAAGTTCAACTTAAGAGTACGGAAAGATACGTAACGCTACATCAACCCAGATTACGCAACATCGAGACTGTTCATACTAGATAGTATACTAAGTATGGACTGTTACCTTTTGGCATTTATACTGTATTACAATAAAGTCCTGGCATAACACTACCCCACCATGTCGTAAGTCCCCTTGCAACACCTATCAGCACCACACCAGCCTCAATAGTGCTACAACACAATACTGTTTAGGACGACCGTTGATCGGAACTTTCACTATCTCCCCCTTTAGTCGCCTTACACGACAAGCAGTAAGAAACATGGGGAATATTTTTTCCCTCCGCTGAATGTGAAGGTCCCCTCTCCCCCAGGGGGTTAAATATAACTAGAGGGGCACTCTAGGTAAGCACATACCTCCACCTACACTGGCTTGATGGATGGTTCTTTACCATTATTGTCATAGGCCCAAATATTCTTCTGTATCTGTGTTTCAGCATATGATCTGGATCGCCTCCTAACTTGAATAATCTCTTCATTAGTGCATATCATATCTGCCCTCCAAATTTCGTGAAAATCGGATAATAAATTTGAGATATCTTGCTTACAGACACACAAATGGAGGCAAAAACATAACCTCCTCCAACTTTCTAGACGGAGGTAACAATGCTAAGCTCCAGACTGTACCTACAGGTGATCTATATCCATCCATCCTAGTATCTGTATAGCCTGGGGAGGATCAAGTGCTATGTGTGTGTCACTGGTTGTTGAACTAGATTATGGGAGTCGTCACTTCCAGAGTAGGGTACCTCATACAACAGGTTAACACCAACTTCACATTAGTACGCCATCTTGATTCCTAATAGATGCATGTGGTATTCTTTACAATTGCTTCTACACTCATTAAGTTTATACTCTATATATGATTATGTTTATGACTCTTTCTGTATTACTATTTATCAAGCTATATATAAATAACTGCTCTAAATACATCGAGTGCTTGACCATGAAGCTGGACATCAAGATGGCGCCCAGTGGTCTAGCTAACTCCCGGGACACACCCTACGGTTACTGTTTAGTTTAGGTACCTTTTTAGGGAGGAGTCCTTTGGGTCCTATATAAACCCACTGACGACCAACTGGGCCTCAGTACCATCACTCCAAGTATCCCATCATGAAGGTTAGTATTGAAGACCTATGGACCATAATCTTACAAGGGTCTCAACCTCGCCTTCTCTTTATAGGAGGAAGGAGCATCTGAGCCTTTCTCATATATAAATAACACTAGGAGTTTATTTCTATTTTCGTTTTTCAGTCAAGTAATTTTCACGTTTGATATTAAACAACGCCCAATAATCTTTAATGCAAAGGCACTAATTCGTAAGCCCTACATCAAAGGCCTACTTCATTTGTCCTAATTAAAAAAATCCTATGTCATAGGGATGAAGATATAATCTTAATATTATTCCCAGTTAAAACAAAATATATTTAATTCGAACTATGATATCTACAAACTTCATAAAACCAAACTACCGACTCTTGGACCAATAACCAATACCTTTGATAATTGTTTGATTCATTAGGCAATATTACATGAAATTTGAGTTTTGACCTATATATCAGTGGAGCAATTCCATCTAAATGTTTTTACTCAACTATTCATCCATTTTTCCTGAGCTAATAAATTATTCATGGGGTATAGTTTCTACATAATTATATACTGGTCAAATTGTACAGTTGTGAACATGTTCTTACCCACCTTATGATTACAATATGCAATTAAAACTTTTCGAATCAATTGCTATATATATATATATATATATATATATATATATATATATGTATATATATATATATATATATATAGACTGCCGTGGTGTAGTTGATTAAAGCGTCGGCAATCGTCTGACGGTCGACGGTTCGAACCCCACTGAGAGCTTGGAAACATTTAGTGGCTCACGTGTATTTGTTATATATACTCAATATATATATATATGTATTTATATATATCCTATTATCTTTCTAATTTTCATAAATGATCTTCTCAACTGTATATCCAGTCCCATCCATTCGTATGCAGACGACTCTACCTTACACCACTCAATTAGTTTTCCAGCACGCCCCAGCCAGAAGTCCCTCAAAAGCAAACGTAATGAAGCCATAAAACACTTATCTTCTGATCTAGCTACTATTTGTATTTGGGGTAGTGAAAACCTTGTTGCATTTAATACTTCCAATACTCAATTTATCCATCTTACTACCCGTCAGGAACCTTCAGAGGACAATCCCTTATTCTTTAACAATACAAAAATCAGCCCTTCATATTCTCTCAATGTAATCGGTGTCTCTTTGTCTTCTGCTCTCACTTGGAAGGACCATATTACCAGTCTCGCACAGAAGCTGGGTGTGCTCAACCGCCTCAAGGGGTTCTTTAACCCTGCGCAGCTACTTGCTCTGTACAGAGGCACAGTGCGTCCTTGTATTGAGCATTGTTCACTTGTGTGGGGGAGATCCTCTCACACTGCACTCCTAGACAAAGTAGAAAAGAAAGCCTTTCGTATCATTAACTCCCGCCCACTCACCAACTCTCTGCAATCTCTCTCTCTTCGCCGCAATGTTGCATCTCGCTCGCTATTCTATCGCTACTACAATAATTAGTGTTCCTCTGAGCTTTCCCAGTGTATACCACCTCCTCTATGTAGAGTACGTCATACCTGCCTTGCAACATAATCCTACCCTTACTCTCGCAATTCTTCAACCCAAGAGTGAAACGCTATTCTCAGACTTTCTCTAGAACTCTCTCCCAGAATCAGTCTTTCCCTCTTCCTATGACTTATATTTCTTCAAACTCTTTGTCCAGGCATTTTAGCTCGAACTTCCTTTGATTTTAGCCCTGTCACTCTTTGAACTCTGGGGGAGGCACTCGATGCAGGCAGTTATGCCTTATGTCTCCCTCTTTCACATAGAAGAAAACAAATAAATAAAATATATATATATATACCGGTATATATATAAATATATATATATATATATACCTGTATATATTATATATATATATATATATGTACATATATATATTTTATATATATATATATATATATATATATATATATATATATATAATATAATATAATATATATATATATATATATATATGTAATATATATATATATATATATATATATATATATATATATATATATATATATATATATATATATATAGGTACAGTATATACTGTATATGTATATATCAATAGGTATATATATATAAAGAGAGAGGGAGAGAGAGAGAGAGAGTGGGAGAATTGCATGAATGTTTAAATATTATATGTACCTTGTTTGTGTCCATATGTAATACTTGGGTAATGACAATCACAGGGTGGTCAAGAATATATGTCAACAACTGTACGGTCGCGCTAATAAGTCATGTCCCAGCTGTCATTACGTTTGTCTTATTCTGTGTTGTATTAATGTCTGTCAGATGTTGAATAAGGTGATAAGTGTAGGGACATTTTTGTATATTGCACTCTATATGAAGAAATTAAGTTTAAATATTGACGATACCAATTATTGACGTCCCCAGTGACCGCTAGTGAACCTGTTTACCCTTAGTGAGGTCCTAGTGAACTTTCTTAGTGATGGCTGTTGTTGATGAGTCTGCTGTCTCCTCCCATACTCTCCAGCTTTGTCTTGCTTTGCAAGAAAGATTGGAGAGTGTGGAGCAGGAGATTCAGTGTCTCAAAGATGAAAATTTGGCCTTGAGACTAGCTATGGCGGAGAAGAAGTGTGAGGCTACCGGAAGTGTTCCCAGGGATCGTGAAGCCCATTGGAAAGTGGTGTCAACCAGTGCAACGGCCTGCAAGCTGAAAAGGCAGCCACTCAAGACCCACAACAACTTCAGCACCTTGGCTGATGAGAGTGATGGCGAGGAAGTGGCGATCATCGAGGCAGTGAGAGGGGAGGGGGGGAAGTCTGCTGCTGTTGCTGCTACATCTCCTGCTACACGCCGACAACGGAAAAAAGCTAAGTTCATTGTCGGTGATTCAATGGTTAGGTACCTTGACGGGGCTACTAACACTCATGTTAGTAAAGTTGTCTGCCTACCTGGAGCCGGAGTCGGGAGGGTGGCAGAGAAGATGGATGGTGTCCTAGAACTGGGTGGGGAGGACCCCATCATCTTCATCAACGCGGGATCCAATGACATATGGAGATGCAGGACTGAGGAGTTGCTGACCAAGTACCAGGAAATGCTGGAGAGGATCAAGGAGAAGGGTGGATTTCCTGTGGTACACAGTATCCTGCCAAGAAGAGGGGTACGGAAGGAATGGTCCTCCAGGGCTATTGGTGTAAATAGCCGGCTGGAGAAGTATTGCAAGTCAAAGTCAATACCATTCCTAGATAACTGGACCCACTTCTATGGTAAGGATGAACTGTATGCCCAGGATGGAGTACATCTTTCTCGACTAGGAGTTTCGACCTTGGCCAGCTCACTGGACAAGATTGTTGCGGGGTTTCGTTAAAAAAACCTGGGTGTGTAAGTAAAATACTGTCTCCATATGGAGCAGGTACTTCATGTGACAAACCAGTGAGTAAAATAGAAATAATCAGTCAAGATAGTGCGAATATAGTGATGTGTAATAGTAGTATCGATAACACAACACATGTAACTGATAGTAAAGATGAGATTACTGATAGAGTAGAATTTCCGTCTGGAGCTAGTAGTTCAACTGGAAATAAAAAGTTAGCTAAAAACAATAGAAAATTAGTTGGAAATAAAAGTAATAGGTTGAGGGTATATTATACAAATTGTAGGAGTTTATGTAACAAAATTAACGAACTTAGAGCACTCGTTAGCACAGAAAATATAGACATAATAGCGCTAACTGAAACGTGGATTAATACAGAATCTAGGCATTTTTTAGCAGAATTTGATATTCCAGGATATAGTTTGTTTAAATATGACCGAACAAGTAGGAGGGGCGGGGGTATAGCAGTGTTTGTCAGGAGTACATTAAAAAGCTGTATTAAATCAGGTATTAGACTAAATAATGATAATGAAAGTGTTTGGGAAGGGTTAACGAAGGTAGTGAGACCATAGTTATTGGAGTTATATATAGACCGCCTAATATGAGTAGAAATGGCGGAACATCGTTATGGTAGGAAATTAAAATAGCATCAAGGTTTAGCAATGTGTGCATTATGGGGAATTTTAATTTTCCGAACATTGATTGGCAGCACCAAATAGGCGACTCCGATTCAGTAGAGTTTATTGAGGTAGTACAAGATAGTTTTGTATTTCAATTCATAGATACGCCGACTAGAGGTATTAATATTCTTGATTTAGTTTTCAGTAACAATGAACATATGATAAATGATGTAGAGATTGGTGACCACCTAGGAAATAGCGATCATAAATCTACTTATTTTAATATACAATGGACAGGGAATGCTAAAGAGAATACGACACTTATCCCAGATTTCAGAAAAGCCGATTATGGTGGGCTAAGAAGAGACTTAAGGGTGGACCCTATTGTTAAGCAATTAAGTCAGGATATGCCAGAGTTAAACTTGCCACATACATATAACCAGTTTATTGCTTCACTCCACAATGCTCAAAATAAATATATCCCTAAAAGGAAATTTATATCGCCGCAGAACCAACCAAAATGGATGACTAATAAGCTAATAGATCTTATAGGAAAAAAGAAAGGAATATATAGAAAAATAAAGAAAGGCGAAAATCATCTACATATATACTATCAGACTCTATCAAGACAGGTCAAAAAGGAATTCAGGAAAGCAAAAAGAAATTATGAAATAAGGATAGCCAGTGACTCAAAAAATAACCCTAAAGCTTTTTACCAACTATATAAATCTAAAGTTCGAGATGTAATAGGCCCCCTAAAAACTTCAATAGGAGAAATAACAGAAAATGATTTAGAAATGTGCAGTACATTAAATAGTCAGTTTATTTCCGTTTTCACTAATGAAAATTTGGCACAGATTCCAGAAGTCAATATGGTATATAGTGATAGTATAGAAAATATGTTAAGTACAGTTAGTATAAGTAGAAATGATGTGCTTAAGGAAATTGACAGACTGAAAGCTCAAAAATCGCCTGGTCCTGACGAGGTATATGCTAGAGTATTAAAAGAATGCAGAGATGAGTTAAGTAGCCCATTAGCATTTTTATTTAACAAGTCTTTAGAAACAGGTTTAGTTCCAGAAGCTTGGAAGCTTGCAAATGTAGTTCCGATCTTAAAAAAAGGTGATAAATCGATAGCATCCAATTATCGTCCCATTAGTCTCACATCAATCATAGGAAAGTTGCTAGAGTCTATTATTGCTAGGAAAATTAGAAGCCACTTAGACAAATTTAACTTAATAAATTCTTCTCAGCATGGATTCACTCAGGGACGTTCTTGTCTTACTAATTTGCTTAGCTTTTTCTCAGAGGTATATGAAGCAGTAGATAGTGACAAGTCATATGATATGTATTTAGATTTCAGTAAAGCTTTCGACAGAGTCCCTCATGAGAGATTGATGAGAAAGGTTGAGGCACATGGAATAGGAGGATCGTTGTTGGGATGGATTAGGTCATGGCTATTTGGTAGGAAACAGAGAGTCAGGATAAATGGTACCAAGTCAGAGTGGGGAGCAGTCAAAAGTGGTGTCCCCCAGGGATCGGTATTAGGTCCCCTGTTGTTTCTTATATACATAAATGACCTAGATTTAGGTATAACTAGTAGGATAAGTAAATTCGCAGACGATACTAAAATGGGGAGATTCAGATAGTTATATAGAGTGCCTCCAAAGGGATCTAGATACTTTACATGAATGGTCAGTAAATTGGCAGATGATGTTTAACATTGACAAATGCAAGGTATTAAAGATAGGGAAGATGCATACAAATGTTAAATATAAACTAGCTAATTTAGAATTAGAAAATTCAGACTGTGAGAAAGATATAGGTGTGTTTGTTAGCAATGATTTGAAGCCTAGAACACAGTGTATAAGCGTTCGTAATAAGGCAAACAGGATTCTCGGGTTCATCTCTAGGAGTGTGAGTAACAGAACTGCTGATGTTATCTTAAAACTTTACTTGTCATTAGTGAGACCCCATATGGATTATGCTGTCCAATTTTGGTGTCCTTATTACATAATGGACATAGATTCATTGGAGAGAGTACAGCGTAGAATGAAAAACTATCCATAATATTAGAAATCTTTCGTATGAAGAAAGGTTGAAGAAATTAGGTTTACATTCGTTAGAGAGATGCAGAGTTAGAGGGGATATGATAGAGGTGTTCAAGTGGGTTAGTGGGATTAACAAAGGGGACATGACAAATGTACTAAAGCTCAGTTATAGCGAAAGAACTTGTACCAATGGTTTCAAATTAGATAAATTTCGTTTCAGAAAAGATATAGGCAAATATTGGTTTGGTAACAGAGTTGTAGATGGGTGGAATGGACTACCAAGTGCTATAGTGGGGTCTAAAACGGTAGGGAGCTTTAAGATAAAATTTGGATAAGCATATGGACAAGAAGGGTTGGGACCCGGCTGATCCCCCATCAGCCGGGTTGGGCCAATCAGCACTCTGCATACCCCCATAATCCTGCGTTAATCTCTAACCGTTTTGGTAAGATGATCCTCAGGGTATTAGAGTGTTGAGCCTATAATTGGACTTTGTAATTGAACTGGGGTTGTGTGGGACAGGGATCTGCCTTGCTTAGGCCAATCGGCTTTCTGCAGACTCCCATTTTCTTATGTTCTTATGTTCTTATGTAAAGGAGCTCCTAAATATACAAAACTACCATGCCAAGCCGAAATAAGTCACTGTAAAGAGCTACAGGCGTCTGTTAGTAGCATTATCATTATCATCTATTGTTAGTATAGGGATGAGGTAAGTCCTGCAGTATACCATTAAAATCCAATAATAATGATTTTGACTTCATTCCTCTATTAATCCCCAGGTCCTTCTGCTGTTGGTTGTTCTGGGTGTGGCTGTGGCCGACAGTGTCGGGAAGGGGAAGTACATTTCTCTTCGTGGTGCGATGTATAAGGTGTTGATTTTCGGTGTGAGCATCCTGGGTTCGAATCCACGGACTGCCACATGTGTTTGTAAATTTCATTAATCGATTTTAGGAGTATGGTTGGTTGTTGGAAGGAACATAATAATTGATATTGGTTCAGGAGTAATTTATCGAGAGGACTTTCCTATGTGGTTAAGGCCCCATTAATTGCTCATTCCATTCACATATGCATAGCCTACGTGAGTTGCAGTATGGATGTGTGTACATGCTTAGATTGATATGCAGGATTCGAAGTTGCATAATAAATCGTAGACAGTGTCCACCAACCTTTAACTGTCTTCGTGGTGCGATGTATAAGGTGTTGATTTTCGGTGTGAGCATCCTGGGTTCGAATCCACGGACTGCCACATGTGTTTGTAAATTTTATTAATCGATTTTAGGAGTATGGTTGGTTGTTGGAAGGAACATAATAATTGATATTGGTTCAGGAGTAATTTATCGAGAGGACTTCCCTAAGTGGTTAAGGCCCCATTAAGTGCTCTTTCCATTCACATATGCATAGCCTACGTGAGTTGCAGTTGGGATGTGTGTACATGCTTAGATTGATATGCAGGATTCGAAGTTGCATAATAAATCGTAGGCAGTGTTCACCAACCTTTAACTGTCTTCGTGGTGCGATGTAAAAGGTGTTGATTTTCGGTGTGAGCATCCTGGGTTAGAATCCACGGACTGCCACATGTGTTTGTAAATGTCATTAATCGATTTTAGGAGTATGGTTGGTTGTTGGAAGGAACATAATAATTGATATTGGTTCAGGAGTAATTTATCGAGAGGACTTCCCTAAGTGGTTAAGGCCCCATTAATTGCTCTTTCCATTCACATATGCATAGCCTACGTGAGTTGCAGTTGGGATGTGTGTACATGCTTAGATTGATATGCAGGATTCGAAGTTGCATAATAAATCGTAGGCAGTGTCCACCAACCTATAACTGTCTTCGTGGTGCGATGTATAAGGTGTTGATTTTCGGTGTGAGCATCCTGGGTTCGAATCCACGGACTTCCACATGTGTTTATAAATGTCATTAATCGATTTTAGGAGTATGGTTGGTTGTTGGAAGGAACATAATAATTGATATTGGTTCAGGAGTAATTTATCGAGAGGACTTCCTTAAGTGGTTAAGGCCCCATTAATTGCTCTTTCCATTCACATATGCATAGCCTACGTGAGTTGCAGTTGGGATGTGTGTACATGCTTAGATTGATATGCAGGATTCGAAGTTGCATAATAAATCGTAGGCAGTGTCCACCAACCTTTAACTGTCTTCGTGGTGCGATGTATAAGGTGTTGATTTTCGGTGTGAGCATCCTGGGTTTGAATCCACGGACTGCCACATGTGTTTGTAAATTTCATTAATCGATTTTAGGAGTATGGTTGGTTGTTGGAAGGAACATAATAACCGGAACCGCGGCAACCCATGAAGGATCGTTCACTTTTATCTTAAATACTGACAAAGTTGGACCATCGCCCAACATCTTCATCCAGCCTGCCAACGTAGTGCGCCCCATCGTCCCCGCTGTGAAACCCGTGGAATGGATTCAACCCGGGTATGTGGCCAAGACCCGAGGAACCGAGCGCTACGCCCGTCTGCCAGAAGGGGGTCCCTCCGCCTCCCTCCACATCAACCTCCAGCCAGCACCCGGCACAAAATAACTCTACATCAGGGTTTATAGGGCTCCTATGTCTTCAAACCAACATCATGACCAATAATACAATAACATACAAAGACAAAATATACAATGAACGAAACACAATGACAGCGCAACAACACAACTAAAAACAACCATAACAAAATATTCATGGACGTTAACATTGAACAGGAATTAAGACTGTTTTTACTCCACATAATTTACATTCACAAATTAATTTCGTTCCTGAATGAAAAACTACTTTGCAATCCTCGAACAATCTCTTCTACCCTTCCTACGTTTTCTAATAAATAATAGAATGCTTACCAATGTTATTTCTTCCTCCATTCGAACATTTATATTCCACGTCCATAATACAGAAGGTGTAGGATACTCAAAGATGCCATAAGTTACGGCGATGTGAGAGCTATTACAAACAAATCAATGAAGGATTTATAAAGGCTATAATATAGCCTTTATAAAGCCTTCACTTTATATTATAAAGTGTCCGACATAATGTACACTATTAATGGTACAATATTAGTGATGAACCCATCTTACGTAATTTAGGAATGTAAATCACTGTCTGTATTCTCTATTATCTTTTATACTTTTGTCATATAGCTTAGTCTTTTGAGAGTGTAGGAGTGTAGTGTGAATAAAAACTATTTACATTTTATTCTAAGCATAACCAACCTTTTTAAACTGTATCTGATGCGAGTAGGATCTCTTCATGGCCCTCCGTGTTGCACTCCATGAACTAGATGTTAAGAAGTTTCACCTTAGCAATTTGGCGGTTATAAGATAAATCAACACATTCAGGTATCAGTTGTTCGTTGCGAGGATGCAATTTAGGGAATTTTTATACCGAAACAAAAGAAGCAGCTCGAAGTATGGTCTGGGAGTGTTTTTTATGTTTACTTCTTCTATTAAGGGGGTCTGAGAGGCGAGCATATTTGGATTAGTTCATCAAACTAAAACAAATCCTTGCTCGAAAAATGGAAAAACAATCCAAACCTTCCACAATAACAAAAAAACATGATAACTGCCAAGACGTCGGATGGGAAAGTGCTAACATTAGGAAGGATCTGTCCAAAGCTTATAGATCAGTACAGTCCAGTAAACCAGATAGTGTACAGTTACCAGCCATAATAAGTGTACAACCTTTATAGTTCAGTACAGTCCAGTAAACCAGGTAGTGTACAGTTACCAGCCATTATAAGTGTACAACCTTTATAGCTCAGTACAGTCCAGTAAACCAGATAGTGTACAGTTACCAGCCATAATAAGTGTACAACCTTTATAGTTCAGTACAGTCCAGTAAACCAGATAGTGTACAGTTACCAGCCATAATAAGTGTACAACCTTTATAGTTCAGTACAGTCCAGTAAACCAGATAGTGTACAGTTACCAGCCATAATAAGTGTACCATCTTTAACCCTATTTGGGCCGGGGAGAGGGGACTTTTTTAGAACTCCCCTGTTTCATTTCATTAGCTTGGAGATTGTCAGAGGTTTTATCCCACAAGCTTGGCGATAATAAGACGCTTCACCCCTTTCAAGTGTCTATTTCTGGCCGAACGATCGCGAGCCAGTAACTGAAAAACAATCTGCCTCTGGCTGGGACATTTTTCTATCGAAAAATTACTAAATTTATCTATTGGAGGTATTTATTTAAGCTTGATGGTGTTCTAGGGAGGAAACTCAAAAACTTTAATAGTTTCTTGATTTTGGATAATATCGATCAACAACTTGGTGTGGTGATGCTTGTGAAGGTCCAACAAGGAGGGAGTGGGAGGCAAAACGTCTTTTATGTTATCCCTAATTTAAGGGGAGGCTTTCTTTCTGGACCCCGTAATCCCTCATGCTTAGCCTCATTAGGAATCAGATTTTTAGACGTTAGTTTTAGTTTGGCGGTTTTAAGACCTCTCGCCTCATTTCAATATTGAGACCTTTTATACCAAATATGCGTCATTCTTTTCCTGGCAAGCGTTACCGAGCCTGTACATTTTTCTACCGAAAAATGTACAAATATATCTCCAAGGGCGGTCTTCGGAGTGTTTTAATTTATAATTTTGTTTTACCTTGTTAGATGTCTAGGGAGCAAACTAAACACAAATATAATAAAATTCATTAATACCATCTATTCTTCCGCAGAAAGTGAAGTAAAAGCTCAATTATTCAGATGTTTGCCATATATTTCAGAACTGACATGTAATTAGACACATAACGTTAGGCAGATAACACAAACACTGATGTAAATGTTTACATAATAGTTAACAACCTGGCCAGACAGACAACTAAGGTCAAAGCTGGTGAAGATTAGTTACAATTTCTGTAGGAGGCTAGTTTTTATCCCGGGGTGACCATCTACCCATCAAGGCCAGCTGGGTGGTGGGCAGCAGAACACCCACAGGGACCAGTTACTTATAAACACAAAAATTATAGAGAGGTACACTTGAATTGGGCTGGGTTCATTATGAAATATGACTTCTCTTCTCCACTATCTATACCAAAAGACAATCAGATATGCGAGGGGATCAGTGGAAGGTAATGATCAACTTCGTCCAAATCATTATATATACATTCATGTGAGTAGACAAACATTACAAACTTCTATTTATCTATCTATCTATATATCTATATATTGCCAGACGACGTGAACAACGACGGTGTGGCCTCAAACGAATCACCTCTATGATCCGAATGACTTTGTTCGATTATCCAAGCAGTTTCTCTTCACTGGGGACTCCCAAGGGTCCCGAGCCCAACTGCCCAAAGGAAATAAATACCATGTGGCATCTAACACTAGGAAAAGAGGAGCCCATACCCCCCCCCCCCCCCCCCCCCCCCCCACCCAACACACACACACCAAAACAAAATGGAGAACGAAGTTAAAATCTCCAAACTAATGGGACGAATGTCTTATAATCTCATATCTAATGGGACATGGGGTTCAACCCCCCCCCCCCCACCCTCCCCTATAATTCCTCATTACTATTTAGTACTGAATATCATTAGCCGAAAGTTTGCAAACATTATTTAGGAAGGATCTCTTGAAAAATGAAGAAAGTCAACAGAGTAGGCCTATACTGACGCAAGTTACCCTTTCAGTTTCGAAAATGCACGTATTAATATATGTTTGTCTATCATAGACGATTTTACAAAGATTAGGAAGGATCTGTGGGAGTCAGTGGGTTAATAAAGATCCTTTTTACCTACCTGGCTTACTCTAGATGATTATTCATCTGCATAATACTATAATTGTCTAATGTAAGCAGAAACATAATGTTATAACGCGTCATAATCCTCCAAGGGTTAACCCTTTCAAGCTCCAAAACGCATTTCTTTTCTGTTTTCTGGTATTTATTAGACGATTGTATTAAGATTAAGAAGGGTATATGGAAGTCAGAGGGTTGATTGAGATAGTCTTTACCGTTTTAATACCCACAGATCCTTCCTAAGCTGCATAACATCGTTTAATGGTAGCCAAAATAAACTGCAAAAACGCGTCAGAGCTTCAAGGTGTTAATAAACTGACCAAGCCAATACCTCAGGTTGAAGACGGTGAAAGTAAATTATAAACCCCCTTGACAACAATAATAGGTTGGAACTCACACTCCAATATGACTTTATGAAATATATCCAATTATTCTGTGTGAGGTGAGTGATTAACCAGGAAGTAGTTCCTTGAATTTAGTGAGTATCGATCAACAACTTGATGTAGTCATGATTGGGAGGGTCCGACAAGTGGGGAGTGGTATGTCTGCAACCCTGACCAAAACTAAATTTTTTGGGATATAATATATACTCTGTATATATATATATTATTATTATTATTAATATATATATATATATATATATATATATATATATATATATATATTGTTATGTCGGGTTATAATGATTTATAACTCGTGATATAGCCTGTATAACGATCCAAGTATGGACTGATAGACCTAGAAAAAACTTGACAGGGTCAAATCTAGCACTTTCTTAACCCGTATAGCCCCAGCGACGCGCCTGACGCGTCAGCGATGTATGTAACGCACAGCCCCAGAGACGCGCCTGGCGCGTCACCCTAATTGCGCCGACCGTAACCTCAGGTGTAGCCACTCAAGAGGGCTCAGATTTGTATGGGAACTGTGTACGTATCCCACGCAACCGTGCCGATGGTTGAAAACTCTCAAAGAGCGTGCAATAACCTGGTTTTTTGGGATAGTTGCCTTCAATTTTTTACTCTTGTAAAATCCGTGTTCGGGGGCTCTGTAGGACCATTTTTTAAGCTTTTTGAGCGGTTTTTCGTGGTTTTTCCTTAATTCCTAACCCATTCGCTATTGTTTCTGGAATAAAACAATTTTTTGAAAACCGGCCGGGTTCTGGTGCATTACAAAAACATTACAAAACTAGCCGGGGCTCCACGGGTAAATCACACACAATAGGTATTCGATTTGGATAATACAGAACTCGGTAACAACACAGATATAGATACACAGATGGGTTTTATTTAAAGAGTGGTCTAGCTAGAGGAGCCGTAGACTATCTTCATGTAATGGGTAAATAGTGGCAAGGTACAAATATAATCTGGTATATTCAGATAGTCTCTGATGCAATAACATATATTAACAACAATGCACTGACAATATATTGTTAGTGAGTTGGTGCTTGTAATCAGAGAATGGTATAAACACTTGTTGTTAAATATAAGGTAATAACCTGTAGCAACTAAAAGACATCAAACATATGATAATATCAACCCTCAACACAATAATCAATGGGGGTCGAGTGTCTTCCGTGAAAGAAGTAATGCAGTAATTAAATATAAATAATCTCAAAGGGAGAGCTGGGGAGAATTGAGTGTGAAACAAACACTTATGGGGTGATTCACATAGTAACAAAAGGGGGGGGGGGGGGGGTGCCAGGTATGAAGGCGCGTATCCTAAAGTGACCTTCAGACTTCAAGTCAAGTCAAATTGAGTAGTGACAGGGGGTTAGGGGGAAGTGGGGATAGGATAAGAATTCGTTGGATGAAGTGAATTTTAGCATGAGAAAAAGGTATCCAGGCTTAACTGGAGCTGCCTGATGTTTTTTTTGAGTGGGAGATCGGCATTACTGCGAAGACGGCTGGACCCGACCAGGGAGGCACTGGGTCGAGAGCTGAGAGGCTGGACCTGTGGGCTATTGTACAGGTAGGGAATTTAAGGCCATAATTATATGTATCCTCCCGGCCCGACTGGGAGTCCCGTACTAATAGCCCGCTGGTGATGAGGTGTTGGTGAGGGTGATGGGTGGTGGTGGTGATTTTACTTCCTCGGGAGGTCCGGGAAGCCTTGCTTTAGGGCTTGCTCCACTGTTAGGCTGCATTCGATGTAGTTGTTTTTTACTTTTTTGTGAAAATAGCAATTGCTGCCTTCCTTCTTCCAGTTTTTCATGCAGTAACTCAGGAATCCATAGTAATCAGGTGGGACGCAGTCCTTGTAAGCATAACTCATTGTCATGCTGTAGTCCTTAGACAGGTGTGGTAGGCAGATATCGAAGAACAATTGGGGAGGGGTCTTGGGGGTGACTGGTTTCTTCTTCTCTACCGGTCTCACTGGTTCGATTTGAAGGAGGGGCATGGAGGCACCTTTTTCAGGTTTTGAAGGAGGTGAAGCAGGCTCTGCAGGTGGGTTGGCTTTGGGGCTCTCAATGATGGGCATGGAGGCTGCTTCTTCAGGTTCTGGTGACTCAGGTGGTGGTGTAGTGGTTGCCGTCACAGCTGTGGTTACTGAAGGTGGTGTTTCCTCGACCTCCATTGGTGGTGCTGGAGTCTTGTCCTCTTCAGGGTTGCTTTCTTTCTCTGCTTGTTGGTGGAAGATTTCGATGTATGGTGTCGTTGATAGCTTCTTCTTCTTCTCGGCCACAGTGGTGGTTGTTGGTGGTGACTGGGGCTTTGAAGGTTTGGTTTCTTCTTCCTTGGTTTTGTGCAGTGGTTTTGGCAGGTCCAGGCGTTGTTTTGGGTGACTTCTTGGTTTCCTAAGAGCTTGTGTAGGTGTTTGCTCAAGGGGCCAGACCCGTATTTTGGGTTGTGGCACTTGGATAGTTATGGAGGGAAGGTTGTTAGCCTTCAGGAGGTTTGAGAGGTACTCCTTGAGGAAATTATGGTCCCCACCAGCTAGTGCTATGGCTGTGGTGACCACGATCTTCCGACTTAAGGTAAACAGGTCAGGTCACTAGCTGGATTGAGGTGTTGAGCATTTAATTTATAGTTAATGCAACTACGAGCTGAGTCTAAAAAGTAGTTCAAAATAACTGGTGGCAGATGAATAAGTAATTTAATTTACACAAAGATAGACTCGCAGAATAGTAAACTATGCGTGATTATTTTATCTCTTATATTCACGTTAAGCGATCGTATAAAACAATAACGAATCGAGCTTAGGAATTCAGATATATATATAATGAATATGGAATAAGGAATATACTGAATAAATCACTACAAAGTGATATAGAGACTGACTAACATGAATAAACAAAGTTAATCAAGAATGGCTCTGAGGACGCGGTTATAATTGAAGCGTAAGACTAGAATAAACTGATCTATAAATAAATCATTAGAACTGGGCGCATACGACGAAGTTATGCTAAATAATACTTACAGCAGTATTAATAGAAGTTCTGAACAAGATAACAGAGACTTTATATTACATACACTAATATACGAAGTGTAAGGGAATGATGTAGAAATAAGTAATTGAAACTATGCAATGCTGAAATTCCTGAGCAGGAAGTATCAGAATTACTTATATCGGTAATCACATGAACGGTAATACGAGTTCATAAAATAATTACAAAGGTGGTTATATCACTGAGTTTAAGAGGGGAGGGGAGGAGTAAATTAATTCTCACAGGAACAAGTAAATTCGCTATGAAATTGAGCGTAGGTTCTAGGTAATAATGTTTGCAGAAGGAAATCAATTCATTAAATACACTGCGGCTTCAACTCACATAATACAGCACAGAATACATATATAGGACAATCTGTGAATGTGGGGGCAAGGTAACTGATTGAATATAATTATATGACGTATGTGTAAGAGTGTGATGGCAAGTTAATTAAGGAATAAGTTTAGTGTTAAATCACAATTATAACACGAGTGGTAGATTAGGTTCTGAAGGATTAACACTTATGAAAACTGAATGATCTTGGGTACAGATCACATACTTACTTAACACAGCACGGTTCACATAGTTTACCTTACTACCTCAACAACAATAACACAATGTAAGATACACAGGGATACATATTTTGGGTAAAACCATATTTTGGACCTAAAATCATAACTATTTCATAAATTCAAAAAATATGTTTTGACTGACGTTCGCATTCATGCAACAAATGTTTGTGTGAAATTTGGTGAAAATCCGTCCAACGGTCTAGGAGGAGTTTCGAGACAGACGGACAACAACAACAACGACGACGACAGACATTATTTTCCAGTGGTACCCACTATACGGGGGGGGGGCGGGGGGGGGCGATACCAAACACTGCTTACGCAGAGTTGATGAACGAAACACTGACAAAGCAAAAACACAACTAAAAACAACCATAACAAAACTGGTGATGGGCTGCTCTATCAGAGTGAGACCTGAGCGATCTCTGCCATACCCATAGCTTATTCTGACTGTTCCTTTTACTTATATATCTTCTAGATCTCAAGTGGCGGCGTCTTTTCCGTGGATTGACTTCCCTACTGCCAACCTAGAAGTTGGCAGATTGGGAGCCAAAGCGTCACATTTTTCCCTTGCCCCTCAGCTTTCCCTTCATAATTGCTGAGGGGCACAGGGCCTTGGGTGGGGCTTTGGTTTCCCGGGCGTTTCCGCACCCTCCTCAGCTCCCTGCCTTGGAGTGGCTTTGGTCACCCGGGCTTTGTTAGTGGTAAGCAGGAAGGCTTTTGTGGGGGCGCTCGTTTATGGCCTTGGCCTTGCTTGAGACCTTGGGGCTGTTCGGCCAGACAGCCTGGGGAACACCAACAACAACATCAACCATAACAAAATATTCATGGACGTTAACATTGAACAGGAGTTAAGACTGTTTTCATTCCACACAATTTTACCTTCACAAATTAATTTCGTTCTTGGATGAACAACTACTTTACAATCCTCGAACAATCTCTTCTACCCTTCCTACGTTTTCTAATAAATAATAGAATGCCTACCAATGTCATTTATTTCTCCCTTCGAAAATTTATATTCCACGTCCATAATACAAAAGGTGCAGGACACTCAAAGACGCCATAAGTTACGGCGAGGTGAGAGCTATTACAAACCAATCAATTAAGGCTTTATAAAGTCTATATCAAGTGTCCGAAATAATGTACACTTTTAATGGTACAATATTAGTGATAAACCCATCTTACGTACAGTAATTTAGGAAGGTAAAGCACTGTCAGTATACTCAATGATCTTTTATACTTTTTTCATACGCTTAGATTTTTGATAGTGTAGGAGTGTAGTGTGAATACAACTATTTACATTTTATTCTAGGCATAACCAAAGTATTTTAACTGTATCTGATGAGGAGGATCTCTTCATGGCCCTCCGTGTTGCACTCCATGAACTAGATGTCAAGAAGTTTCACATTAGCAATTTGGTGGTTATAAGATAAATCAACACATTCAGGTATCAGTTATTCATTGCGAGGATGCAATTTATGGAATTTGTATATCGAAAACAAAGAAGAAGGTCGAAGTATGGTCTGGGATTTTTGTTTTTATTTTTGTGTTTCCTTCTTCTATTAAGGGGGTCTGAGAGGCGAGTATATTTGTATTAGTTCATCAAACTAAAACAAATCCTTGCTCGAAAAAGGGAAACAAAAAACAATCCAAACCTTCCACAATAGCAAAACAAAAATATGATAACTGCCAAGACGTCGGATGGGATAGTGTTAACATTAGAAAGGATCTGACCAAAGCTTATAGCTCAGTACAGCCCAGTAACCCATGTAGTGTACAGTTACCAGTCATAATAAATGTACAACCTTTATAGTTCAGAACAGTGCACTAAATCAGATAGTGTACAGTTACCTGTCATAATAAATGTACAACCTTTATAGTTCAGAACAGTGCACTAAATCAGATAGTGTACAGTTACCAGCCATAATAAGTGTACAACCTTTATAGTTCAGTACAGTCCACTAAAACAGATAGTGTACAGTTACCAGCCATAATAAGTGTACAACCTTTATAGTTCAGTGCAGTCCAGTAAACCAGATAGTGTACAAGTTACCAGCCATAATAAGTGTACAACCTTTATAGTTCAGTACAGTCCAGTAAACCAGATAGTGTACAGTTACCAGCCATAATAAGTGTACAACCATTATAGTTCAGTATAATCCAGTAAACCAGATAGAATTCAGTTACCATTTAGGGGAGGTGTGGCGGAGTGGTCTTGTCACTGGACTGGTAATCCAATGGACCCGGGTTCAAATCCCAATATGTCAATGGGAAGATATTATTGGGATGGAATTTGTGCTGTACCTAGTTTCAGTGCATTACCACAGCACACCGAAATGCCAAAAAAATACTCTAATTGTTCCCTGATTAAATAGTATTGTATGAATATTCCCATATTCAAAAATATGCTACAGGGGGGCAATGCCTAGTGAGTTAATTTCTCAATAGGTGGCGTTCTGAGAATGAGGGTCCGAGTGTGGGGAATGAGACTGTGAAGCACAGAGGCGAGGCGGCTTCAGAGATGGGATTGCTTCGAGCCGTGAAGTTTCGCATGTCTCACTCCCTAGACTGGAGCAAGACCTCACAGGTCTCACGTGTTCAGCGGTAGAGTGTAAAGGCTATCAGCCTATGCCCGAGAGGAAGTAATTGGAATATAGAGAAAAAAAAACAAAAAAAACAGATAGTATACAGTTACCAGCCATAATAAGTGTACAACCTTTATAGTTCAGTACAGTCCAGTAAACCAGATGGTGTACAGTTACCAGCCATATTAAGTGTACAACCTTTATAGTTCAGTACAGTCCAGTAAACTAGATAGTGTACAGATACCAGCCATAATAAGTGCACCACCTTTATAGTTCAGTACAGTCCAGTAAACCAGATAGTGTACAGTTACCAGCCATAATAAGTGTACTACCTTTATAGTTTAGTACAGTCCAGTAAACCAGATAGTGTACAGTTACCAGCCATAATAAGTGTACAACCTTTATAGTTCAGTGCAGTCTAGTAAACCAGATAATGTACAGTTACCAGCCATAATAAGTGTACCTTTATAGATTAGTACAGTCCAGTAAACCAGATAGTGTACAGTTACCAGCCATAATATGTGTACAACCTTTATAGTTCAGTACAGTCCAGTAAACCAGATAGTGTACAGTTACCAGCCATAATAAGTGTACAACCTTTGTAGTTCAGTGCAGTCCAGTAAACCAGATAGTGTACAGTTACCAGCCATAATAATTGTACCATCTTTAATCCTATTTGGTCTGAGGGTGGACTTTCTAGATCTCCCCTGTTTCATTTCATTAGCTTGGAGATTGTCAGAGGTTTAATCCCACAAGCTTGGCGATAATAAGACGCTTCACCCCTTTCAAATGTATATTTCTGGGCGAACGATTGCCAGCCAGTAACTAAAAAAACAATCTGCCTCTGGCTGGGACATTTTTCTATCGAAAAATGTCTAAATTTTTCTAAAAAGGGCGTATTGGAGGTATTTATTTAAGCTTGATGGTGTTCTAGGGAGGAAACTCAAAATCTTTAATAGTTTCTTGATTTTGGATAATATCGATGAACAACTTGGTGTTGTGATGCTTGTGAAGGTCCAACAAGGAGGGAGTGGGGGGCAAAAAGTCTTCAATGTTATCCCTAATTTAAAGGGAGGCTTTTTTTTGTTTGGACCCTTAACCTAAGACGTGCGCATGGGGAGTATGAGACACAACACACCTGTGCGCACGTATTTGAGCTGTTCCCATCACTAACATCGTTATTTTAGCATAAATAGCCTTAATACTTATCCATATGCGCCTATTTTAGGTTGATTATAAAGGTATTAACTTGTTACAGCAATAAAACAAGTGGAAACAGCCTTTGGATGGTCAAAATCGGAGATACAGGCAGGGAGTTACATAATTTATGGCTGAGGCAACCTCCCTCCCCTCCACTCCTCCCCAAGTCTGGAGAGAGATTGTCGATCGATACTCTCTCTCTCTCTCTTGCACTCGCTTGGTAACAGTGATGACAACGCCCTGCTTGCAACTCGCTAATGTTAGCACGAAAATAGACCACAGAATAAGGGAATAACAGGGAAAATAGGTGATAACTGAAGGAGGGGGGGGGGTAAATGGAGAAGGAGGGGATTTGGAGGAGTGATATTTGGCATGGCCCAGGGGCAAAATAAAAAAAGGGGTTCAAGTTTTTTTGGGGTGTTTTACTTGGATTTGTTTTGGCCCAGGATCTTAAGTCTTCCCGCAGTCGCCCGGGGAAACTCTTAACCCTCCCGCATCTATAGGACGCGATCGAGTCATAACGCCATCCCTCCAAGAGTGCTCGTATGACGCAATCGCATCATAATGCCACCTGTAAGTTAGAAATATTCGCCAAAAATAAGTTTATGACTCGATTTTGACTCAATTTGGACTGGTAAGTTAGGCATCAGTAAGTTACAAAAGGAAGTATCTAGCAACCCCATAGCGTCCCTCTCTATGAGGAGCGCGGGTCTCTGTAAAGTCAGTAGTTTCCTGGCCCTCAGACTGTGAGGCAGGGTCCCGGCCCTTTAAATTCTGGGCTCCCTCCCTCTGGCCCACCTTGCCTAGCTATAGGCAGGTAATTATGGATTATTTCATCTACCCAGTGAAAGTGTTTAATGAATAATTCGAACTATATATGTATATAAGATATTACTTGTGACTTTTGGTGACTGAGGGGAGTGAATCTTGGTTAACCCCTTGAGTATTGATGCAGTTTTGTCTAGGTATCAATGATGACTTTACACTATTTTTTGCTTGAAATACAAATATATTTATCAATAAATACTGCCTACGAAATAAATACATTGTAATCACGAAGATGTCACAGGAATGCTTATAGGAAGTATGGTAAGTACTCAATGGAATTTTAGTTATATTACAGTATATTATTATATATATATATATATATATATATATATATATATATATATATACAGTATATAACAGCCCCAAGGCCCCGAGCAAGCCCAAGGACCATAATCGAGTATTTATATTATTATTATATTTTGTGTATTTTATTTAAATATTTATGATTTATTAGTTTTTATTTATTTTATTTTATTTATTTCATTTTATTGATGTTTATTTTATTTATTTTATATATATATACCGTATATATTTGTTTTGTTATTCCTGTTCCCCAGGGTGTCTAGCAGATCAGCCCCAAGGTCCTGAGCAAGCCCAAGGCCCATAAGCGAGTATTTATATTATTATTATATTTTTTTTATTTTTTTATTTATATATACAGTATATATATATATATATATATATATACCCGGTATATATATATTTTGTTTTTCTTTATTATTCCTGTTCCCCAGGCTGTCTAGCGGATCAGCCCCAAGGTCCCGAGCAAGCCCAAGGCCCATAATCGAGTATATATATTATTATTATATTTTTTATTTTATTTATTTTATTTATTTTATTTATATATACAGTATATATAATATATATATATATATATATATATATATATATATATATATATATATATATATATATATATATATATATATATATACGTATATACCCGGTATATATATATATATTTGATTTCTTTATTATTCCTGTTCCCCAGGATGTCTAGCGGATCAGCCCCAAGGTCTCGAGCAATCCCAAGGCCCATAATCGAGTATTTATATTATTATTATATTATTTATTTTATTTATATATTTATTTATTTTATTTTATTTATTTCATTTTATTTATATTTTTATTTCATTTATTTTATATATATATATGTATATATATATATATATATATATATATATATATATATATATATATATATATATATATATTATATATTTATATATTTATATAAATGTTGTACATTGTGGCAAAGATATACAACTGTATAAACATTCTCATATAATTACATAATAACAATGCATGGAAACAATTGCGCATAGCTCGCGAACCAATAACGCTATATTATTTTTGTTTTCACCATTAGAAAGAGCATAATTTTCCGATGACGGTGATATAAACAGTTATACACGTATCCGAGCAAATAAACCAATGCCTAGGTGGGGAACAGGTCGGAACCCGGCTAGCATTGGCGGAAAAGAGACGGGTGAAGCGTAAATATTCGCATTTTGGCTCTTCATTTCAAATATTCATAGCGCAAAAAGTATTTGTCCTAGGAACTTCTAGTTTGTTTTATACTCATCAGCATTATTTGCCGTATTCATACAGCTTAAATTTAAAACCATACACTTCGTAGCAACGAAATAAATCGAAAATGTTGTATACCATATCTATTTTTTTTTCGGTCACTGCATGGAAACAATTGATCATAGCTCGCGAACCAATTACGCTATATTATTTTTGTTTTCACCATTGGAAAGAGCACAATTTTTCGATTCTGGTGATATATACAGTTATATACGTATCCGAGCAAATAACGCAAGCACGAGGTGGGGAACAGCTCGGAACCCGGCTAGCATCACCGGAACAGAGATAGGTGAAGCATAAATATTCGTATTTTGGCTCTTAATTTCAAATATTCATAGCCCAAAAAGTATTTGTCCAAGGAACTTCTAGTTTGTTTTATACTCATCAGCATTATTTGCCGTATTCATACAGCCTAAATTTATAACCATACACTTCGTAGCAACGAAATCAATCGAAAATGTTATAACCCATATCAATCAAAATATTTTGTTTTTCGGTCACTGCTTGAGAACTATTGAAGATAAACAATTTCTGTTTTCAGATTTGGAAAGAGGAGAAAAAATACTATTATTTGAGCAAAAATTTAAAATATGGTTATCACTCACAATTTAGAGCTAGGACGGTGTGAAGACAATTGCATGGGAAATAATTGTATTCCGGACTCATTTACACTTTCATATTTCGATTTATTTACATTTTTTTTTTTTTTATCATGTACTATAAATATTCCTCTTTCCATTGACTTATGATACATTACAATAAACAGCATTCTGGTGGATGAAAATACAGAAAAACACAAGGCTTCGAAAACTCGCCCAGCCTGATATTTCATGGCAAATTAGAGAATGTATTACCGTAAGTTAGATAATTAAGTTGCTGGATGCGGGAGGGTTAAGAGTCTTCCGGCACTTGCCGGGTTAGTCCCTCATTCTTAGCCTCATTAGGAATGAGATTTTTAGACTAGTTTTAGTTTGGCGATTTTAAAACCTCTCACCTCATTTCAATATTGAGACCTTTTATACCATGTATGCATCGTCTTTTTCCCTGGCAAGCGATACCGATCCTGTACATTTTTCTACCAAAAATGTACAAATATATCTCCCAGGGCGATCTTCGGAGTGTTTTTATTTTTGATTTGTGTTTTACCTTGTTAGATGTCTAAGGAGCAAACTAAAGAAAAATAAAATAAAATTAATTAATACCATCTATTCTTCCGCAGAAAGTGAAGTAAAAGCTCAATTATTCAGATTTTTGCCATATATGTCAGAACTGACATGTAATTAGGAAGATAACACAAAACTGATGATATTTTTTACGCAATAGTTAACAATTAACCTGGCCAGACAGACAGCTAAGGTCAAAGCTGGTGAAGATGAGTAACAATTTCTGTAGGAGGCTAGTTTTTATCCCGGGGTGACCATCTTCCCATCAAGGCCAGCTGGGTGGTGGGCAGCAGAACACCCACAGGGACCAGTTACTTATAAACACAAAACATATAGAGAGGTACACTTGAATTGGGCTGGATTCATTATGAAATATGACATCTATTCTCCACTATCTATACCAAAAGACAATCAGATATGCGAGGGGATCAGTGGAAGGTAATGATCAACTTCGTCCAAATCATTATATATACATTCATGTGTGTAGACAAACATTACAAACTTCTATTTCACTATCAATCTATTTATCCACTGTATATATTACCAGACGACGTGAACAACGAGGGTTTCTTGAACACTGGCAAAACAGCACCATTTATCTATTTTATCTTGCTTCGCCTTTCATTTATCTCCCCCCCCCCTCTCTCTCTCTCTCTCTCTCTCTTTCTCTCTCTCTCTCTCTCTCTCTCTCTCTCTCTCTCTCTCTCTCTCTCTCTCTCTCTCTCTCTCTCATATAATATATGTATTTTGTTTTCCTCCCAAGACATCCACGAATTTAAAACAACAGTAATTCCAGGACAAAATATATTTGTGCATTTTGTGGTAGAAAAATAGTATATTCGTCTTCCATACCTCTTATTTTTACCTTCGATAATATTTTGTTTGTATCCCTTGTACTTTTATGCAATACAAACAATGTTATCAATTAAAACTGATGAAGATTGATATCCATAATCAACGTCGTACTATATAACATATGCATGAGGTTTTTCTGTATTCATTTACTTAAAAATAACATAAACATTAAATACAAATAAACGAAAACACCTTTTGGATATGTTTGGGCACTTATCTGTAGCCGTGTAAAGTTGAGTCGTATCTGGAGAAAAACTGAGCTGATAAGCTAAGGACGGAAAAGTTGAGATCGGTCTTTGATGAGACCTTGAAATTCCCCGGTGAAATTTTAGCCTCCGTCTTCACCTTATGACTGAGGGCTGCAGAGAAGAAGGAAAATAACGCTCGTGTTAATCAGCATTTAACATCTGTTTAGGGCGTGGTCCTTTGGGGCCTATATAAACCCACGGACGACCAACTGGGCCTCAGTATCATCACTCCAAGTATCCCATCATGAAGGTTAGTATCGGAGACCTAAGAACCATAGTTTTATAAGAGTCTCAACCTCACCTTCTCTATATAGGAGGAAGGAGAATGTGAACCTTTCTCATGTATAAATAACACTAGGACTCTATTGTATTTTTGTTTTACAGTCCAGTAATTTTCACATTTGTTAATACATACTGTAATCTCTAACACATAAGACCTAATTCTTATGCCCCAATTCATAAACATTAATCAATAAGACCTATTTAGCAAACCCTTATGTCATAGATGGAGAGGCAATGTTGGTACAATCTTAATATTATTCTCAGATAAAAAAAAGAAACATGTAACTCGAACTATAATATCTACACAATAATTAAGATCAAGATAGGTGCTCTAGCAGAAATGAATACAAACTTTGTTAATTGTTTGAGTCATTACGCCAATTTACAATTAATCTTACTAAGACGTTATTAGTGGAGTCTTTAAGTCTTTGCTTATAAATACTTTTACTAACTTACTGTTTCTCTTCAGCTAATTAATTATTTCAGAGGCATATTTTTTACAATTATATTCTCATCATATAGTAGTCATTGACATGTTCTTAACCACCATATAATTTTCAACATGCAATTTATATTTTACTGAATAATCAATGGGTGGATAAAATGTATACATAATTATATAAATAGATAATTTCATTATTTTCAAATTATTATATATATAATTATATATATACCGGTATATATATATATATACATATATAGGCTACTGGTCGCTTCAATATGTAATATATGTATAATTCAAATACATAAGTGGTTAAGAACATATGTCCATAATAGTACTTAACCGATAAATGAAGGAAATAATAACCGTGTAAGGTATAAGGGTCGTAGGAACAAAGACTCTGCATTGCACTGTTAAATTCATTCCGTTACTTTACGGTCACAGCACAGATATCGATATTGTCAACATAATACCTTAATTCTATATATTTACGGTTTACCTGCCTTATCTTAAAGGTATCATACAGTTCAGAGACTAGTAGTAAATAAGGTTATCGAACGTCATACTTTACGGTTTTTTACTGTTAAGTTTATTGATATTTTTTTATAATTTAGGTATTTTCTAATTATTGTTCTTTTATTCATCCCAAATGGCCACTTCATTGTCTAAACCGTCAACAACTATAGTTATAAAAAGGGTACATAGAGTGTCAATACTTATTTAAGTTGATAGAGGTTCATTGGTACTGCTAAACCCATATAATAATATCCCTTGAACAACATGTTTGTAAGTCTCACCACTGAAGCTATATACAACAACAGCCATTTTAAAAGAGCTCCTCAGTATATAACACATATATGCCAAGCCAAAATAAGCCATTTTAATAAGCAACAGGTGTGTATCATTATTATTATCATAATATATATTAATTGTTATTATAGGGTTGGGTAAGTACTGTAGTAATACCCGATAAAAATGACTTTGACCATTCCTTTATCAATCCCCAGGTCCTTCTGCTGTTGGTTGTTCTGGGTGTGGCTGTGGCCAAGAGTGACGGGAAGTACATTTCTTTCTCCAACGGAGTGCCAGACCAAGACGGAACGTACGAATATTACTTAAATACTAACACAGTTAGAGCGTTGCCCATCGTCTACATCCAGCCTGCCCCCACTGTAGTGCGCCCCATCATCCCCGCTGTGAAACCTGTGGAATGGATTCAGCCCGGGTATGTGGCCAAGACCCGAGGAACCGAGCACTACGCCCCTCTGCCAGAAGGAGGTCCCTACGCCTCTCACCACATCAACCTCCAGCCAGCACCCGGCACATACTAAATTTTACAACAAACAAAACAAAATAACCATTGACGATAACATTGAAAGGGAATTATGTTTTTACTCCGTAAAATTTTACTTCCACGATGAATTCCATTTTTGGATGAAAAACTACTTTGTAATCCTCGAACACGATCTTTCAATTAAACAAAATAAAATGATTACCAACGTTATATATTTATCCGTTTGAATGTTTGTATTCCCCATCCCTAAAACAAAAGGTACCAGATACTCAAAGACTCCATAAGTTACAGAAAGGTAAGAGCTATAACCAACCAATCTACTAAGGGCAGATATTCATGTATTTACTTATTCTTCTTATATATATATATGTTAAGTTTCTTCCCAAGACCTCCATCAAGCTTAAATTAATAAAGTACCCCAAACCCCTTCGATATAGATTTAGGCATATTTTGGTAGACAAATGCCCCAACCGATGACTGGCTTCTATTATATTGCAGGCTAGCTTTCGCTCACCAGGAAAAACTGGACATCAAATGGCACGAAAAGCCTTAATATTGACCAATAGGTAGGCTGAAAGGTCTTAAAATAGACAAACTACCACCACGAACTATAGTCCATTCATTATAGCTAGACCAGAATTCTTGACCTCAAACCTTTATAACTCAAAAGCTAATAAAGTAATCTAGCTCATATTTTGACTGCTTAGGAAGAGTCAGCTAGGGCATTGGTGTGGAAATATATAGTTAATTTGCTCCTGACCTTCTTGAGATACAGTGCTTAGAAGTCATGATTCCTGGCCTACCTATAATTAATGAACTATACTTTCTTTAATTTGGTGGATATCAAATAAAAACCTCTTGTGGTAATGATTAGGAGGGTCCGACAAGGAGGGGGAGGGGGGATCGGAAGGCCTTCTAGGTTAAGGGCAGAGTAATATTTATTGGTTTATTTATTTATAGATATATTAGTTTCTTTAGTTTCCTCCTTAAACCTCGATTAAGCTTTAAAAAATACTTCCAAGCCCCCATTTCGAGATAAATTTGTGCATTTATCTCAAGGAAAATGCTCTGACCGACGGCTGATTCCTCCTAAACTGCAGGCTTGTAATGGCTCGCCAGGAAAAAATCAATACCTTAACGCCAGGAAAGATTTTGATATCACTAAGCTAATGGGGCTAAACATGATGATGAAAGGGGTTTAGAACCCCCCCCCCCCTCCCCCTAACCAAAGCTGAATCATACATATTCCCGTATTGAAATGTCAAAACCCAGTAAATCGTTTATATAGTTTATTTTCTATGTTTGCATACTGACACATAGATATACAGTACAGTAGGCCTACACGAGTAATTATAATACCTTTACCTAACTCACGTCTCCGGAGGAGCAAAATACCACAACATAATTTATAGTATGCCAGATTAAAATATAATGGATCTCATAGTATTCAAATACTTAAGGGGATAGATTGATTTAATTGAGTATTTATATATCTATTTATTAATTGTTAGTTTCCTCCGTAGAACTCCAAGAATCGTAAAAAAAAAACCACAAGAACCCTATTAAAGAAAAATATGTGCATTTTGTTGTCGGTTCCTCCTAAATTGCATTGCTCGCTTGCGTTCACTATGAAAAAATCGACGTCTAACGAAAGGTCTTAAAATCTCCAAACTAATGGGACGAATGTCTTATAATCTCATATCTAATGGGACATGGGGTTCAACCCCCCCCCCCCCCTCCACCCTCCCCGATAATTCCTCATTACTATTTAGTACTGAATATCATTATCCGAAAGTTTGCAAACATTATTTAGGAAGGATCTCTTGAAAAATGAAGAAAGTCAACAGAGTAGGCCTATACTGACGCAAGTTACCCTTTCAGTTTCGAAGATGCACGTATTAATATAAGTTTGTCTATCATAGACGATTTTACAAAGATTAGGAAGGATCTGTGGGAGTCAGTGGGTTAATAGAGATCCTTTTTACCCACCTGACTTACTCTAGATGATTATTCATCTGCATAATACTATAATTGTCTAATGTAAGCCGAAATATAATGTTATAACGCGTCATAATCCTCCAAGGGTTAACCCTTTCAAGCTCCAAAACGCATTTCTTTTCTGTTTTCTGGTATTTATTAGACGATTGTATTAAGATTAAGAAGGGTATATGGAAGTCAGAGGGTTGATTGAGATAGTCTTTACCGTTTTAATACCCACAGATCCTTCCTAAGCTGCATAACATCGTCTAATGGTAGCCAAAATAAACTGCAAAAACGCGTCAGAGCTTCAAGGTGTTAATAAACTGACCAAGCCAATACCTCAGGTTGAAGACGGTGAAGGTAAATTATAAACCCCCTTGACAACAATAATAGGTTGGAACTCACACTCCAATATGACTTTATGAAATATATCCAATTATTGTGTGTGAGGTGAGTGATTAACCAGGAAGTACTTCCTTGAATTTAGTGAGTATCGATCAACAACTTGATGTAGTCATGATTGGGAGGGTCCGACAAGTGGGGAGTGGTATGTCTGCAACCCTGACCAAAACTAAACAATTTGGGATATAATATATACTCTGTATATATATACAGTATATATATATTATTATTATTATATAATATATATATATATATATATATATATATATATATATATATATATATATATCTATATATATATATATATATATATATATTATATATAATATATATATATATATATATATATTGTTATGTCGGGTTATAATGATTTATAACTCGTGATATAGCCTGTATAACGATCCAAGTATGGACTGATAGACCTAGATAAAACTTGACAGGGTCAAATCTAGCACTTTCTTAATCACACACAATAGGTATTCGATTTGAATAATACAGAACTCAATAACAACACAGATATAGATACACAGATGGGTTTTATTTAAAGAGTGGTCTAGCTAGAGGAGCCGTAGACTATCTTCATGTAATGGGTAAATAGTGGCAAGGTACAAATATAATCTGGTATATTCAGATAGTCTCTGATGCAATAACATATATTAACAACAATGCACTGACAATATATTGTTAGTGAATTGGTACTTGTAATCAGAGAATGGTATAAACAATTGTTGTTAAATATAAGGTAATAACCTGTAGCAACTAAAAGACATAAAACATATGATAATATCAACCCTCAACACAATAATCAATGGGGGTCGAGTGTCTTCCGTGAATGAAGTAATGCAGTAATTAAATATAAATAATCTCAAAGGGAGAGCTGGGGAGAATTGAGTGTGAAACAAACACTTATGGGGTGATTCACATAGTAAAAAAGGGGGGGGGGGGTGCCAGGTATGAAGGCGCGTATCCTAAAGTGACCTTCAGACTTCAAGTCAAGTCAAATTGAGTAGTGACAGGGTGTTAGGGGGAAGTGGGGATAGGATAAGAATTAGTTGGATGAACTGAATTTTAGCATGAGAAAAAGGTATCCAGGCTTAACTGGAGCTGCCTGATGTTTGTTTTTGAGTGAGAGATCGGCATTACTGCGAAGACGGCTGGACCCGACCAGGGAGGCACTGGGTCGAGAGCTGAGAGGCTGGAACTGTGGGCTATTGTACAGGTAGGGAATTTATGGCCATAATTATATTTATCCTCCCGGCCCGACTGGGAGTCCCGTACTAATAGCCCGCTGGTGATGAGGTGTTGGTGAGGGTGATGGGTGGTGGTGGTGATTTAAGTTCCTCGGGAGGTCCGGGAAGCCTTGCTTTAGGGCTTGCTCCACTGTTAGGCTGCATTCGATGTAGTTGTTTTTTACTTTTTTGTGAAAATAGCAATTGCTGCCTTCCTTCTTCCAGTTTTTCATGCAGTAACTCAGGAATCCATAGTAATCAGGTGGGACGCAGTCCTTGTAAGCATAACTCATTGTCATGCTGTAGTCCTTAGACAGGTGTGGTAGGCAGATATCGAAGAACAATTGGCGAGGGGTCTTGGGGGTGACTGGTTTCTTCTTCTCTACCGGTCTCACTGGTTCGATTTGAAGGAGGGGCATGGAGGCACCTTTTTCAGGTTTTGAAGGAGGTGAAGGAGGCTCTGCAGGTGGGTTGGCTTTGGGGCTCTCAATGATGGGCATGGAGGCTTCTTCTTCAGGTTCTGGTGACTCAGGTGGTGGTGTAGTGGTTGCCGTCACAGCCGTGGTTACTGAAGGTGGTGTTTCCTCGACCTCCATTGGTGGTGCTGGAGTCTTGTCCTCTTCAGGGTTGCTTTCTTTCTCTGCTTGTTGGTGGAAGATTTCGATGTATGGTGTCGTTGATAGCTTCTTCTTCTTCTCGGCCACAGTGGTGGTTGTTGGTGGTGACTGAGGATTTGAAGGTTTGGTTTCTTCTTCCTTGGTTTTGTGCAGTGGTTTTGGCAGGTCCAGGCGTTGTTTTGGGTGACTTCTTGGTTTCCTCAGAGCTTGTGTAGGTGTTAGCTCAAGGGGCCAGACCCGTATTTTGGGTTGTAGCACTGGGATAGTTATGGAGGGAAGGTTGTTAGCCTTCAGGAGGTTTGAGAGGTACTCCTTGAGGAAATTATGGTCCCCACCAGCTAGTGCTATGGCTGTGGTGACCACAATCTTCCGACTTAAGGTAAACAGGTCAGGTCACTAGCTGGACTGAGGTGTTGAGCATTTAATTTATAGTTAATGCAACTACGAGCTGAGTCTTAAAAGTAGTTCAAAATAACTGGTGGCAGATGAATAAGTAATTTAATTTACACAAAGTTAGACTCGCAGAATAGTAAACTATGCGTGATTATTTTATCTCTTATATTGACGTTAAGCGATCGTATAAAACAATAACGAATCGAGCTTAGGGATTCAGATATATATATAATGAATATGGAATCAGGAATATACTGAATAAATCACTACAAAGTGATATAGAGACTGACTAACATTAATAAACAAAGTTAATCAAGAATGGCTCTGAGGACGCGGTTATAATTGAAGCGTAAGAGTAGAATAAACTGATCTATAAATAAATCATTAGAACTGGGCGCATACGACGAAGTTATGCTAAATAATACTTACAGCAGTATTAATAGAAGTTCTGAACAAGTTAACAGAGACTTTAAATTACATACACTAATATACAAAGTGTAAGGGAATGATGTAGTACTAAGTAATTGAAACTATGCAATGCTGAAATTCCTGAGCAGGAAGTATCAGAATTACTTACATCGGTAATCACATGAACGGTAATACGAGTTCATAAAATAATTACAAAGGTGGTTATATCACTGAGTTTAAGAGGGGAGGGGGAGGAGTAAATTAATTCTCACAGGGACAAGTACATTCGCTATGAAATTGAGCGTAGGTTCTAGGTAATAATGTTTGCAGAAGGAAATCAATTCAATAAATACACTGCGGCTTCAACTCACATAATACAGCACAGAATACATATATAGGAAAATCTGTTAATGTGGGGGCAAGGTAACTGATTGAATATAATTATATGACGTATGTGTAAGAGTGTGATGGCAAGTTAATTAAGGAATAAGTTTAGTGTTAAATCACAATTATAACACAAGTGGTAGATTAGGTTCTGAAGGATTAACACTTATGAAAACTGAATGATCTTGGGTACAGATCACATACTTACTTAACACAGCACGGTTCACCTAGTTTACCTTACTACCTCAACAACAATAACACAATGTAAGATACACAGGGATACATATTTTGGGTAAAACCATATTTTGGACCTAAAATCATAACTATTTCATAAATTCAAAAAATATGTTTTGACTGACGTTCGCATTCATGCAACAAATGTTTGTGTGAAATTTGGTGAAAATCCGTCCAACCGTCTAGGAGGAGTTTCGAGACAGACGGACAACAACAACAACGACGACAGACATTATTTTCCAGTGGTACCCACTATACGGGGGGGGGGGGGGGGGGGCGATACCAAACACTGCTTACGCAGAGTTGATAAACGAAACACTGACAAAGCAAAAACACAACTATACACAACCATAACAAAACTGGTGATGGGCTGGTCTATCAGAGTGAGACCTAAGCGATCTCTGCCATACCCATAGCTTATTCTGACTGTTCCTTTTACTTATATATCTTCTAGATCTCAAGTGGTGGCGTCTTTTCCGTGGATTGACTTCCCTACTGCCAACCTAGAAGTTGGCAGATTGGGAGCCAAAGCGTCACATTTTTCCCTTGCCTCTCAGCTTTCCCTTCATAATTGCTGAGGGGCACAGGGCCTTGGGTGGGGCTTTGGTTTCCCGGGCGTTTCCGCACCCTCCTCAACTCCCTGCCTTGGAGTGGCTTTAGTCACCCGGGCTTTGTTAGTGGTAAGCAGGGAGGCTTTTGTGGGGGCGCTCGTTTATGGCCTTGGCCTTGCTTGAGACCTTGGGGCTGTTCGGCCAGACAGCCTGGGGAACACCAACAACAACATCAACCATAACAAAATATTCATGGACGTTAACATTGAACAGGAATTAAGACTGTTTTTATTCCACACAATTTTACCTTCACAAATTAATTTCGTTCTTGGATGAACAACTACTTTGCAATCCTCGAACAATCTCTTCTACCCTTCCTACGTTTTCTAATAAATAATAGAATGCCTACCAATGTCATTTATTTCTCCATTCGAAAATTTATATTCCACGTCCATAATACAAAAGGTGCAGGACACTCAGAGACGCCATAAGTTACGGCGAGGTGAGAGCTATTACAAACCAATCAATTAAGGCTTTATAAAGTCTATATCAAGTGTCCGAAATAATGTACACTTTTAATGGCACAATATTAGTGATAAACCCATCTTACGTACAGTAATTTAGGAAGGTAAAGCACTGTCAGTATACTCAATGATCTTTTATACTTTTTTCATACGCTTGGATTTTTGATAGTGTAGGAGTGTAGTGTGAATACAACTATTTACATTTTATTCTAGGCATAATCAAAGTATTTTAACTGTATCTGATGAGGAGGATCTCTTCATGGCCCTCCGTGTTGCACTCCATGAACTAGATGTCAAGAAGTTTCACCTTAGCAATTTGGTGGTTATAAGATAAATCAACACATTCAGGTATCAGTTATTCGTTGCGAGGATGCAATTTAGGGCAATTTTATATCGAAAACAAAGAAGAAGGTCGAAGTATGGTCTGGGATTTTTCCTTCTTCTATTAAGGGGGTCTGAGAGGCGAGTATATTTGTATTAGTTCATCAAACTAAAACAAATCCTTGCTCGAAAAAGGGAAACAAAAAACAATCCAAACCTTCCACAATAGCAAAACTAAAATATGATAACTGCCAAGACGTCGGATGGGATAGTGTTAACATTAGAAAGGATCTGACCAAAGCTTATAGCTCAGTACAGCCCAGTAACCCATGTAGTGTACAGTTACCAGTCATAATAAATGTACAACCTTTATAGTTCAGAACAGTGCACTAAATCAGATAGTGTAAAGTTACCAGCCATAATAAGTGTACAACCTTTATAGTTCAGTTCAGTCCACTAAAACAGATAGTGTACAGTTACCAGCCATAATAAGTGTACAACCTTTATAGTTCAGTGCAGTCCAGTAAACCAGATAGTGTACAGTTACCAGCCATAATAAGTGTACATCCTTTATAGTTCAGTACAATCCAGTAAACCAGATAGAATTCAGTTACCATTTAGGGGAGGTGTGGCGGAGTGGTCTTGTCACTGGACTGGTAATCCAATGGACCCGGGTTCAAATCCCAATATGTCAATGGGAAGATATTATTGGGATGGAATTTGTGCTGTACCTAGTTTCAGTGCATTACCACAGCACACCGAAATGCCAAAAAAATACCCTAATTGTTCCCTGATTAAATAGTATTGTATGAATATTCCCATATTCAAAAATATGCTACAGGGGGGCAATGCCTAGTGAGTTAAATTCTCAATAGGTGGTGTTCTGAGAATGAGGGTCCGAGTGTGGGGAATGAGACTGTGAAGCACAGAGGCGAGGCGGATTCAGAGATGGGATTGCTTCGAGCCGTGAAGCTTCGCATGTCTCACTCCCTAGACTGGAGCAAGACCTCACAGGCCTCACGTGTTCAGCGGTAGAGTATAAAGGCTATCAGCCTATGCCCGAGAGGAAGTAATTGGAATATAGAGAAAAAAAAACAAAAAAAACAGATAGTATACAGTTACCAGCCATAATAAGTGTACAACCTTTATAGTTCAGTACAGTCCAGTAAACCAGATGGTATACAGTTACCAGCCATATTAAGTGTACAACCTTTATAGTTCAGTACAGTCCAGTAAACTAGATAGTGTACAGATACCAGCCATAATAAGTGCACCACCTTTATAGTTCAGTACAGTCCAGTAAACCAGATAGTGTACAGTTACCAGCCATAATGAGTGTACTACCTTTATAGTTTAGTACAGTCCAGTAAACCAGATAGTGTACAGTTACCAGCCATAATAAGTGTACAACCTTTATAGTTCAGTGCAGTCCAGTAAACCAGATAATGTACAGTTACCAGCCATAATAAGTGTACCTTTATAATTTAGTACAATCCAGTAAACCAGATAGTGTACAGTTACCAGCCATAATATGTGTACAACCTTTATAGTTCAGTACAGTCCAGTAAACCAGATAGTGTACAGTTACCAGCCATAATAAGTGTACAACCTTTATAGTTCAGTGCAGTCCAGTAAACCAGATAGTGTACAGTTACCAGCCATAATAATTGTACCATCTTTAATCCTATTTGGTCCGAGGGGGGACTTTCTAGATCTCCCCTGTTTCATTTCTTTAGCTTGGAGATTGTCAGAGGTTTAATCCCACAAGCTTGGCGATAATAAGACGCTTCACCCCTTTCAAATATATATTTCTGGGCGAACGATTGCCAGCCAGTAACTAAAAAACAATCTGCCTCTGGCTGGGACATTTTTCTATCGAAAAATGTCTAATTTTTTTTTTTTAAAATTGGAGGTATTTATTTAAGCTTGATGGTGTTCTAGGGAGGAAACTCAAAAACTTGAATAGTTTCTTGATTTTGGATAATATCGATGAACAACTTGGTGTGGTGATGCTTGTGAAGGTCCAACAAGGAGGGAGTGGGGGGCAAAAAGTCTTCAATGTTATCCCTAATTTAAGGGGAGGCTTTTTTTTTTTTTACCCTTAACCTAAGACGTGCGCATGGGGGGTATGAGACACAACACACCTGTGCGCACGTATTTGAGCTGTTCCCATCACTAACATCATTATTTTACCATAAATAGCCTTAATACTTATCCATATGCGCCTATTTTAGGTTGATTATAAAGGTACTAACCTGTTACAGCAATAAAACAAGTGGAAACAGCGTTTGGATGGTCAAAATCGGAGATACAGGCCGGGAGTTACATAATTTATGGCTGAGGCAACCTCCTTCCCCTCCACTCCTCCCCAAGTCTGGAGAGAGATTGTCGATCGATACTCTCTCTCTCTCTTGCACTCGCTTGGTAACAGTGATGACAACGCCCTGCTTGCAACTCGCTAATGTTAGCACGAAAATAGACCACATAATAAGGGAATAACAGGGAAAATAGGTGATAACTGAAGGAGGGGGGGGGGGTAAATGGAGAAGGAGGGGATTTGGAGGAGTGATATTTGGCATGGCCCAGGGGCAAAAAAAAAAAAAAAAAAAAAAAAAAAATCAAGTTTTTTTGGTGTGTTTTACTAGGATTTGTTTAGGCCCAGGATCTTAGAGTCTTCCCGCAGTCGCCCGGGGAAACTCTTAAGAGTCTTCCGGCACTTGCCGGGTTAATCCCTCATTCTTAGCCTCATTAGGAATGAGATTATTAGACTAGTTTTTGTTTGGCGATTTTAAAACCTCTCACCTCATTTCAATATTGAGACCTTTTATACCATGTATGCGTCGTCTTTTTCCCTGGCAAGCGATACCGATCCTGTACATTTTTCTACCAAAAATGTACAAATATATCTCCCAGGGCGATCTTCGAAGTGTTTTTATTTTTTATTTGTGTTTTACCTTGTTAGATGTCTAAGGAGCAAACTAAAGAAAAATAAAATAAAATGAATTAATACCATCTATTCTTCCGCAGAAAGTGAAGTCAAAGCTCAATTATTCAGATTTTTGCCATATATGTCAGAACTGACATGTAATTAGGAAGATAACACAAAACTGAGGTAATTTTTTACACAATAATTAACAATATACCTGGCCAGACAGAAAGCTAAGGTCAAAGCTGGTGAAGATGAGTAACAATTTCTGTAGGAGGCTAGTTTTTATCCCGAGGTGACCCTCTTCCCATCAAGGCAAGCTGGGTGGTGGGCAGCAGAACACCCACTGGGACCAGTTACTTATAAACACAAAAATTATAGAGAGGTACACTTTAATTGGGCTGGATTCATTATGAAATATGACATCTATTCTCCACTATCTATACCAAAAGACAATCAGATATGCGAGGGGATCAGTGGCTGGTAATGATCAACTTCGTCCAAATCATTATTTATGCATTCATGTGTGTACACAAACATTACAAACTTCTATTTCACTATCAATCTATTTATCCACTGTATATATTGCCAGACGACGTGAACAACGAGGGTTTCTTGAACACTGGCCAAACAGCACCATTTATCTATTTTATCTTGCTTCGCCTTTCATTTATCTCCCCCCCCCCCCCCTCTCTCTCTCTCTCTCTCTCTCTCTCTCTCTCTCTCTCTCTCTCTCTCTCTCTCTCTCTCTCTCTCTCTCTCTCTCTCTCTCTCTCTCTCATATATGTATTTTGTTTTCCTCCCAAGACATCCACGAATTTAAAAACAAAACTAATTCCAGGACAAAATATATTTGTGCATTTTGCGGTAGAAAAATAGTATATTCGTCTTCCATACCTCTTATTTTTACCTTCGATAATATTTTGTTTGTATCCCTTGTACTTTTATGCAATACAAACAAGGTTATCAATTAAAACTGTTGAAGATTGATATCCATAATCAACGTCGTACTAAATAACATAATATTATGCATGAGGTTTTACTGTATTCATATACTTGAAAAAAACATAAACATTGAATAAAAATAAACGAAAACACCCTTTGGATATGTTTGGGCACTTATCTGTAGCCGTGTAAAGTTGAGTCGTATCTGGAGAAAAACTGAGCTAAAAAGCTAAGGACGGAAAAGTTGAGATCGGTCTTTGATGAAACCTTGAAATTCCCCGGTGAGTTGTTAGCCTCCGTCCCCACCTTATGACTGGGGGCTGCAGAGAAGAACGAAAATAACGCTCGCTCGGGTTAATCAGCATTTAACATCTGTTTAGGGCGTGGTCCTTTGGGGCCTATATAAACCCACGGACGACCAACTGGGCCTCAGTATCATCACTCCAAGTATCCCATCATGAAGGTTAGTATCGGAAACCTACGGACCATAGTTTTATAAGAGTCTCAACCTCACCTTCTCTATATAGGAGGAAGGAGAATGTGAACCCTTCTCATATATAAATAACACTAGGACTCTATTGAATTTTTGTTTTACAGTCCAGTAATTTTCACATTTGTTAATACATACTGTAATCTCTAACGCATAAGACCTAATTCTTATGTCCCAATTCATAAACATTAATCCATAAGACCTATTTAGCAAACTCTTGTCATAGATGGAGAGGCAATGTTGGTACAATCTTAAAATAATTCTCAGATACAAAAAAAGACATGTAACTCGAACTATAATATCTACACAATAAGTAAGATCAAGATAGGTACTTTAGCAGCAATGAATACACTGTTTTAATTGTTTGAGTCATTACGCCAATTTACAATTAATCTTACTAAGACGTTATTAGTGGAGTCTTTAAGTCTTTGCTTATAAATACTTTTACTAACTTACTGTTTCTCTTCAGCTAATTAATTATTTCAGAGGCATATTTTTTAATTATATTCTCATCATATTGTAGTAATTGACCTGTTCTTAACCACCATATGATTTTCAATATGCAATTTATATATAATTATATATACCGATATATATATATATATATATATATATATATATATATAGGCTACTGGTCGCTTCAATATGTAATATATGTATAATTCAAATATATAAGTGGTTAAGAACATATGTCCATAATTGTACTTAACCGATAAATGAAGGAAATAATAACCGTGTAAGGTATAAGGGTCGTAGGAACAAAGACTCTGCATTGCACTGTTAAATAAATGCCGTTGCTTTACGGTCACAGCACAGATATCGATATCGTCAACATAATACCGTAATTCTATATATTTATGGTTTAACTGCCTTATCTTAAAGGTATCATACAGTTCGGAGACTAGTAGTAAATAAGGTTTTCGAACGTCATATTTTACGGTCTTTTACTGTTAAGTTTATTGATATTTTTTCTAATTTCGGTATTTTCTAATTATTGTTCTTTTATTCATCCCAAATGGCCACTTCATTGTCTACACTGTCAAAAACTATAGGTATAAAAAGGTACATAGTGTCAATACTTATTTAAGTTGATAGAGGTTCATTGGTGCTGCTAAACCCATATAATAATATCCCCTGAACAACATGTTTATAAGTCTCATCACTGAAGCTATATACAACAACAGCCATTTTAAAAGAGCTCCTCAGTATATAAAACATATTTGCCAAGCCAAAATAAACCAACATAATAAGCAACAGGTGGGTATCATTATTATTATCATAATATATATTAATTGTTATTATAGGGTTGGGTAAGTACTGTAGTAATACCCGATAATAATGACTTAGACCATTCCTTTATCAATCCCCAGGTCCTTCTGCTGTTGGTTGTTCTGGGTGTGGCTGTGGCCAAGAGTGACGGGAAGTACATTTCTTTCTCCAACGGAGTGCCAAACCAAGACGGAACGTACGAATATTACTTAAATACTAACACAGTTAGAGCGTTGCCCATCGTCTACATCCAGCCTGCCCCCACCGTAGTGCGCCCCATCATCCCCCCTGTGAAACCTGTGGAATGGATTCAGCCCGGGTATGTGGCCAAGACCCGAGGAACCGAGCACTACGCCCCTCTGCCAGAAGGAGGTCCCTACGCCTCTCACCACATCAACCTCCAGCCAGCACCCGGCACAGACTAAATTCTACAACAACCAAAACAAAATAACCATTGACAATAACATTGAAAGGGAATTATGAATGTTTTTACTCCTTAAAATTTTACTTCCACGATGAATTCCATTTTTGGATGAAAAACTACGTTGTAATCCTAGAACACGATCTTTCAATTAAACAAAATAAAATTATTACCAATGTTATATATTTATCCGTGTGAATGTTTGTATTCCCCATCCCTAAAACAAAAGGTACCAGATACTCAAAGACTCCATAAGTTACAGAAAGGTAAGAGCTATAACCAACCAATCTACTAAGGGCAGATATTAATTATTTACTTATTCTTTTTATATATGTTAAGTTTTCTCCCAAGACCTCCATCAAGCTTAAATTAATAAAGTACCCCAAACCCCTTCGATATAGATTTAGGCATATTTTGGTAGACAAATGCCCCAACCGAAGGCTGGCTTCTATTATATTGTAGGCTAGCGTTCTCTCACCAGGAAAAACTGGACATCAAATGGCACGAAAGGCCTTAATATTGACCAATAAGTAGGCTGAAAGGTCTTAAAATAGACACACTACCACCACGAAATATAGTCCATTCATTATTGGTAGAACAGAATTCTTGACCTCAAACCTTTATAACTCATAAGCTAATAAAGTAATCTAGCTCATATTTTGACTGTTTAGGAAGAGTCAGCCAGGAAATAGCTGTGGAAATATATAGTTAATTTGCTCCTGACCTTCTTGAGTTACAGTGCTTAGAAGTCATGATTCCTGGCCTACCTATAAAGAATGAACTATAGTTTCTTTAATTTGGTGGATATAAAATAAAAACCTCTTGTGGTAATGATTGAGAGGGTCCGACAAGGAGGGGGAGGGGGGATCGGAAGGCCTTCTAGGTTAAGGGCAGAGTAATATTTATTGGTTAATTTATTTATAGATATATTAGTTTCTTTAGTTTCCTCCATAAACCTCGATTAAGCTTCAAGAAATACTTCCAAGCCCCCATTTCGAGATAAATGTGTGCATTTATCTCAAGGGAAATTGCTCCGGCCGACGGCTGATTCCTCCTAAACTGCAGGCTTGCAATGGCTCGCCAGGAAAAAATCAATACCTTAATGCCAGGAAAGATTTTGAAATCACTAAGCTAATGGGGCTAAACATGATGATGAAAGGGGTTTAGAACCCCCCCCCCCCCTAACCAAAGCTGAATCATACTTATGCTCGTATTGAAATGTCAACACCCAGTAAATCGTTTATATAGTTTATTTTCTATGTTTGCATACTGACACATAGATATACAGTATAGTAGGCCTACACGAGTAATTATAATACCTTTACCTAACTCACGTCTCCGGAGGCGCAAAATACAACAAAATAATTTATAGTATGCCAGATTAAAATATAATGGATCTCATAGTATTCAAATACTTAAAGGGATAGATTGATTTAATTGATTATTTATATATCTATTTATTAATTGTTAGTTTCCTCCGTAGAACTCCAAGAATCGTATAAAAAAACCAAAAAGAACCCTATTAAAGAAAAATATGTGCCATTTGTTGTCGGTTCCTCCTAAATTGCATTGCTCGCTTGCGTTCACTATGAAAAAATCGACGTCTAACGAAAGGTCTTAAAATCTCCAAACTAATGGGACGAATGTCTTATAATCTCATATCTAATGGGACATGGGGTTCAAGAACCCCCCTCCACCCTACCCTATAATTCCTCATTACTATTTAGTACTGAATATCATTAGCCGAAAGTTTGCAAACATTATTTAGGAAGGATCTCTTGAAAAATGAAGAAAGTCAACATAGTAGGCCTATACTGACGCAAGTTACCCTTTCAGTTTCGAAGATGCACGTATTAATATATGTTTGTCTATCATAGACGATTTTACAAAGATTAGGAAGGATCTGTGGGAGTCAGTGGGTTAATAGAGATCCTTTTTACCCACCTGACTTACTCTAGAAGATTATTCATCTGCATAATACTATAATTGTCTAATGTAAGCCGAAATATAATGTTATAACACGTCATAATCCTCCAAGGGTTAACCGTTTCAAGCTCCAAAACGCATTTCTTTTCTGTTTTCTGGTATTTATTAGACTAATGTATTAAGATTAAGAAGGGTATATGGAAGTCAGAGGGTTGATTGAGATAGTCTTTACCGTTTTAATACACACAGATCCTTCCTAAGCTGCATAACATCGTCTAATGGTAGCCAAAATAAACACGCATCAGAGCTTCAAGGTGTTAATAAACTGACCAAGCCAATACCTCAGGTTGAAGACGGTGAAGGTAAATTATAAACCCCCTTGACAACAATAAGTGGTTATAACTCACACTCCAATATGACTTTATGAAATATATCCAAATATTGTGTGTGAGGTGAATGATTAACCAGGAAGTAGTTACTTGAATTTAGTGAGTATCGATCAACAACTTGATGTAGTCATGATTGGGAGGGTCCGACAAGTGGGGAGTGGTATGTCTGCAACCCTGACCAAAACTAAATTTTTTGGGATAAAATATATACTCTGTATATATATATTATTATATATATATATATATATATATATAGATATATATATATATATATATATATATATATATATATAATATATATATATATATATATATATATATATATATATATATATATATATATATAATAGTGGCGATAGATTCTCCTCGGGGGAAGCGGAGTCTTATAAGGGCAAGCAAACCAAGGTAAACACGAACTGGACTTCCCATTTCTAAACCATCCTTTTCAGCTATTCGAGACCATTGTGAACCTTTAGGCCATTCCATTAACAAAACAGATTTTTCAGTAATTTTCAGTTGTTCTGGTGACACTACCCGGTTAATAGTCCCTCCTCACTCACCATCTTAAGCCCACCTTGAGCACCCACGAATTCTCCTCCAACCTATTATGTTTCTAAGGTATTGTGTACAGTTTAGCCTACAATATCTACACGTAGTTCACATATGGTTTAGCTGTTTCTGTTGCTTGTGTTTGTTTCTATCTCTGTTTTCGCGATTTCTAACTTTTTACGTTTTTCTAAATCATTATAAAAAATATATTTGCTTTAAATGTCAACATAATGTATTAATACATTTATTTCTTATTGCTTTAGGTCTGATGATGACATATGTTAATGTCGAAACGTTACCGGTACCAGAATAAAGATGGTCGTGTTCACCTTGTTGTTTCTTGCATATATATATATATATATATATATATATATATATATATATATATATATATATATATATATATATATATATATATATATATATATATATATATATATATATATATATATATATATATATATATATATATATATATATATATATATAATATATTGTTATGTCGGGTTATAATGATTTATAACTCGTGATATAGCCTGTATACCGATCCAAGTATGGACTGATAGACCTAGATAAAACTTGACAGGGTCAAATCTAGCACTTTCTTAATCAAACACAATAGGTATTCGATTTGGATAATACAGAACTCGATAACAACACAGATATAGATACACAGATGAGTTTTAATTAAAGAGTGGTCTAGCTAGAGGAGCCGTAGACTATCTTCATGTAATGGGTAAATAGTGGCAAGGTATAAATATAATCTGGTATATTCAGATAGTCTCTGATGCAATACCATATATTAACAACAATGCACTGACAATATATTGTTAGTGAGTTGGTGCTTGTAATCAGAGAATGGTATAAACACTTGTGGTTAAATATAAGGTAATAACCAGTAGCAACTAAAAGACATAAAACATATGATAATCTCAACCCTCAACACAATAATCAATGGGGGTCGAGTGTCTTCCGTGAAAGAAGTAATGCAGTAATTAAATATAAATAATCTCAAAGGGAGAACTGGGGAGAATTGAGTGTGAAACAAACACTTATGGGGTGATTCACATAGTAAAAAAAGGGGGGGGGGGGGGCGCCAGGTATGAAGGCGCGTTTCCTAAAGTGAGCTTCAGACTTCAAGTCAAGTCAAATTGAGTAGTGACAGGGGGTTAGGGGGAAGTGGGGATAGGATAAGAATTAGATGGATGAAGTGAATTTTAGCATGAAAAAAAGGTATCCAGGCTTAACTGGAGCTGCCTGATGTTTTTTTTTGAGTGGGAGATCGGCATTACTGCAAAGACGGCTGGACCCGACCAGGGAGGCACTGGGTCGAGAGCTGAGAGGCTGGAACTGTGGGCTATTGTACAGGTAGGGAATTTAAGGCCATAATTATATTTATCCTCCCGGCCCGACTGGGAGTCCCGTACTAATAGCCCGCTGGTGATGAGGTGTTGGTGAGGGTGATGGGTGGTGGTGGTGATTTAACTTCCTCGGGAGGTCCGGGAAGCCTTGCTTTATGGCTTGCTCCACTGTTAGGCTGCATTCGATGTAGTTGTTTTTTACTTTTTGTAAAAATAGCAATTGCTGCCTTCCTTCTTCCAGTTTTTCATGCAGTAACTCAGGAATCCATAGTAATCAGGTGGGACGCAGTCCTTGTAAGCATAACTCATTGTCATGCTGTAGTCCTTAGACAGGTGTGGTAGGCAGATATCGAAGAACAATTGGCGAGGGGTCTTGGGGGTGACTGGTTTCTTCTTCTCTACCGGTCTCACTGGTTCGATTTGAAGGAGGGGCATGGAGGCACCTTTTTCAGGTTTTGAAGGAGGTGAAGGAGGCTCTGCAGGTGGGTTGGCTTTGGGGCTCTCAATGATGGGCATGGAGGCTGCTTCTTCAGGTTCTGGTGAATCAGGTGGTGGTGTAGTGGTTGCCGTCACAGCCATGGTTACTGAAGGTGGTGTTTCCTCGACCTCCATTGGTGGTGCTGGAGTCTTGTCCTCTTCAGGGTTGCTTTCTTTCTCTGCTTGTTGGTGGAAGATTTCGATGTATGGTGTCGTTGATAGCTTCTTCTTCTCGGCCACAGTGGTGGTTGTTGGGTGTGACTGGGGATTTGAAGGTTTGGTTTCTTCTTTTTTGGTTGTGTGCAGTGGATTTGGCAGGTCCAGGCGTTGTTTTGGGTGACTTCTTGGTTTCCTCAGAGCTTGTGTAGGTGTTAGCTCAAGGGGCCAGACCCGTATTTTGGGTTGTAGCACTGGGATAGTTATGGAGGGAAGGTTGTTAGCCTTCAGGAGGTTTGAGAGGTACTCCTTGAGGAAATTATGGTCCCCACCAGCTAGTGCTATGGCTGTGGTGACCACGATCTTCCGACTTAAGGTAAACAGGTCAGGTCACTAGCTGGACTGAGGTGTTGAGAATTTAATTTATAGTTAATGCAACTACGAGCTGAGTCTAAAAAGTAGTTCAAAATAACTGGTGGCAGATGAATAAGTAATTTAATTTACACACAGTTAGACTCGCAGAATAGTAAACTATGCGTGATTATTTTATCTCTTATATTCACGTTAAGCGATCGTATAAAACAATAACGAATCGGGCTTAGGAATTCAGATATATATATAATGAATATGGAATAAGGAATATACTGAATAAATCACTACAAAGTGATATAGAGACTGACTAACATGAATAAACAAAGTTAATCAAGAATGGCTCTGAGTACGCGGTTATAATTGAAGCGTAAGAGTAGAATAAACTGATCTATAAATAAATCATTAGAACTGGGAGTATACAACGAAGTTATGCTAAATAGTACTTACAGCAGTATTAATAGAAGTTCTGAACAAGTTAACAGAGACTTTAAATTACATACACTAATATACGAAGTGTAAGGGAATGAATTAGAACTAAGTAATTGAAACTATGCAATGCTGAAATTCCTGAGCAGGAAGTATCAGAATTACCTACATCGGTAATCACATGAACGGTAATAAGAGTTCATAAAATAATTACAAAGGTGGTTATATCACTGAGTTTAAGAGGGGAGGGGGAGGAGTAAATTAATTCTCACAGGGACAAGTACATTCGCTATGAAATTGAGGTAGGTTCTAGGTAATAATGTTTGCAGAAGGAAATCAATTCATTAAATACACTGCGGCTTCAACTCACATAATACAGCACAGAATACATATATAGGAAAATCTGTGAATGTGGGGGCAAGGTAACTGATTGAATATATTTATATGACGTATGTGTAAGAGTGTGATGGCAAGTTAATTAAGGAATAAGTTTAGGGTTAAATCACAATTATAACACGAGTGGTAGATTAGGTTCTGAAGGATTAACACTTATGAAAACTGAATGATCTTGGGCACAGATCACATACTTACTTAACACAGCACGATTCACATAGTTTACCTTACTACCTCAACAACAATAACACAATGTAAGATACACAGGGATACATATTTTGGGTAAAACCATATTTTGGACCTAAAATCATAACCATTTCATAAATTCACAAAATCTGTTTTGGCTGACGTTCGCATTCATGCAGCAAATGTTCGTGTGAAATTTGGTGAAAATCCGTCCAACGGTCTAGGAGGAGTTTCGAGACAGACGGACAACAACAACAACGACGACGACAGACATTATTTTCCAGTGGTACCCACTATACGGGGGGGGGGGGGGGGGGGGGGCGGTACCAAACACTGCTTACGCAGAGTTGATGAACGAAACACTGACAAAGCAAAAACACAACTAAAAACAACCATAACAAAACTGGTGATGGCCTGGTCTATCAGAGTGAGACCTGAGCGATCTCTGCCATACCCATAGCTTATTCTGACTGTTCCTTTTACTTATATATCTTCTAGATCTCAAGTGGCGGCGTCTTTTCCGTGGATTGACCTCCCTACTGCCAACCTAGAAGTTGGCAGATTGGGAGCCAAAGCGTCACATTTTTCCCTTGCCCCTCAGCTTTCCCTTCATAATTGCTGAGGGGCACAGGGCCTTGGGTGGGGCTTTGGTTTCCCGGGCGTTTCCGCACCCTCCTCAGCTCCCTGCCTTGGAGTGGCTTTGGTCACCCAGGCTTTGTTAGTGGTAAGCAGGGAGGCTTTTGTGGGGGCGCTCGTTTATGTCCTTGGCCTTGCTTCAGACCTTGGGGCTGTTCGGCAAGACAGTCTGGGGAACACCAACAACAACATCAACCGTAACAAAATATTCATGGACGTTAACATTGAACAGGAATTAAGACTGTTTTTATTCCACACAATTTTACCTTCACAAATTAATTTCGTTCTTGGATGAACAACTACTTTGCAATCCTCGAACAATCTCTTCTACCCTTCCTACGTTTTCTAATAAATAATAGAATGCCTACCAATGTCATTTATTTCTCCATTCGAAAATTTATATTCCACGTCCATAATACAAAAGGTGCAGGACACTCAAAGACGCCATAAGTTACGGCGAGGTGAGAGCTATTACAAACCAATCAATTAAGGCTTTATAAAGTCTATATCAAGTGTCCGAATAATGTACACTTTTAATGGTACAATATTAGTGATAAACCCATCTTACGTACAGTAATTTAGGAAGGTAAAGCACTGTCAGTATACTCAATGATCTTTTATACTTTTTTCATACGCTTAGATTTTTGATAGTGTAGGAGTGTAGTGTGAATACAACTATTTACATTTTATTCTAGGCATAACCAAAGTATTTTAACTGTATCTGATGAGGAGGATCTCTTCATGGCCCTCCGTGTTGCACTCCATGAACTAGATGTCAAGAAGTTTCACCTTAGCAATTTGGTGGTTATAAGATAAATCAACACATTCAGGTATCAGTTATCCGTTGCGAGGATGCAATTTAGGGCATTTTGATATCGAAAACAAAGAAGGTCGAAGTATGGTCTGGGATTTTTTTTTTTTTTTGTGTTTCCTTCTTCTATTAAGGGTGTCTGAGAGGCGAGTATATTTGTATTAGTTCATCAAACTAAAACAAATCCTTGCTCGAAAAAGGGAAACAAAAAACAATCCAAACCTTCCACAATAACAAAACAAATATATGATAACTGCCAAGACGTCGAATGGGATAGTGTTAACATTAGAAAGGATCTGACCAAAGCTTATAGCTCAGTATAGCCCAGTAACCCATGTAGTGTACAGTTACCAGTCATAATAAATGTACAACCTTTATACTTCAGAACAGTGCACTAAATCAGATAGTGTACAGTTACCAGCCATAATAAGTGTACAACCTTTATAGTTCCGTACAGTCCAGTAAACCAGATGGTGTACAGTTACCAGCCATATTAAGTGTACAACTTTTATAGTTCAGTACAGTCCAGTAAACCAGATGGTGTACAGTTACCAGCCATATTAAGTGTACTACCTTTATAGTTTAGTACAGTCCAGTAAACCAGATAGTGTACAATTACCAGCCATAATAAGTGTACAATCTTTATAGTTCAATGCAGTCCAGTAAACCAGATAATGTACAGTTACCAGCCATAATAAGTGTACCTTTATAGTTTAGTACAGTCCAGTAAACCAGATAGTGTACAGTTACCAGCCATAATATGTGTACAACTTTTATAGTTCAGTACAGTCCAGTAAACCAGATAGTGTACAGTTACCAGCCATAATAAGTGTACAACCTTTATAGTTCAGTGCAGTCCAGAAAACCAGATAGTGTACAGTTACCAGCCATAATAATTGTACCATCTTTAATCCTATTTGGTCCGAGGGGGGACTTTCTAGATCTCCCCTGTTTCATTTCATTAGCTTGGAGATTGTCAGAGGTTTAATCCCACAAGCTTGGCGATAATAAGACGCTTCACCCCTTTCAAATGTATATTTCTGGGCGAACGATTGCCAGCCAGTAACTAAAAAACAATCTGCCTCTGGCTGGGACATTTTTCTATCGAAAAATATCTAAATTTAAAAAAAAAGGGCGTATTGGAGGTATTTATTTAAGCTTGATGGTGTTCTAGGGAGGAAACTTAAAAACTTTAATAGTTTCTTGATTTTGGATAATATCGATGAACAACTTGGTGTGGTGATGCTTGTGAAGGTCCAACAAGGAGGGAGTGGGGGGCAAAAAGTATTCAATGTTATCCCTAATTTAAGGGGAGGCTTTTTTTTGTTTTACCCTTAACCTAAGACGTGCGCATGGGGGGTATGAGACACAACACACCTGTGCGCACGTATTTGAGCTGTTCCCATCACTAACATAGTTATTTTACCATAAATAGCCTTAATACTTATCCATATGCGCCTATTTTAGGTTGATTATAAAGGTATTAACCTGTTACAGCAATAAAACAAGTGGAAACAGCGTTTGGATGGTCAAAATCGGAGATACAGGCCGGGAGTTACATAATTTATGGCTGAGGCAACCTCCCTCCCCTCCACTCCTCCCCAAGTCTGGAGAGAGATTGTCGATCGATACTCTCTCTCTCTCTCTTGCACTCGCTTGGTAACAGTGATGACAACGCCCTGCTTGCAACTCGCTAATGTTAGCACGAAAATAGACCACAGAATAAGGGAATAACAGGGAAAATAGGTGATAACTGAAGGAGGGGGGGGGGGGTTAAATGGAGAAGGAGGGGATTTTGAGGAGTGATATTTGGCATGGCCCAGGGGCAAAAAAAAAAAAAAAGGGTTCAAGTATTTTTTGGGTGTTTTACTTGGATTTGTTTAGGCCCAGGATCTTAAGAGTCTTCCCGCAGTCGCCCGGGGAAACTCTTAAGAGTCTTCCGGCACTTGCCGGGTTAATCCCTCATTCTTAGCCTCATTAGGAATGAGATTTTTAGACTAGTTTTAGTTTGGCGATTTTAAAACCTCTCACCTCATTTCAATATTGAGACCTTTTATACCATGTATGCGTCGTCTTTTTCCCTGGCAAGCGATACCGATCCTGTACATTTTTCTACCAAAAATGTGCAAATATATCTCCCAGGGCGATCTTCGGAGTGTTTTTATTTTTTATTTGTGTTTTACCTTGTTAGATGTCTAAGGAGCAAACTAAAGAAAAATAAAATAAAATTAATTAATACCATCTATTCTTCCGCAGAAAATGAAGTAAAAGCTCAATTATTCAGATTTTTGCCATATATGTCAGAACTGACATGTAATTAGGAAGATAACACAAAACTGAGGTAATTCTTTACACAATAATTAACAATTTACCTGGCCAGACAGACAGCTAAGGTCAAAGCTGGTGAAGATGAGTAACAATTTCTGTAGGAGGCTAGTTTTTATCCCGAGGTGACCATCTTCCCATCAAGGCAAGCTGGGTGGTGGGCAGCAGAACACCCACAGGGACCAGTTACTTATAAACACAAAACATATAGAGAGGTACACTTGAATTGGGCTGGATTAATTATGAAATATGATATCTATTCTCCACTATCTATACCAAAAGACAATCAGATATGCGAGGGGATCAGTGGAAGGTAATGATCAACTTCGTCCAAATCATTATATATGCATTCATGTGTGTAGACAAATATTACAATCTTCTATTTCACTATCAATCTATTTATCCACTGTATATATTGCCAGACGACGTGAACAACAAGGGTTTCTTGAACACTGGCAAAACAGCACCATTTATTTATTTTATCTTGCTTCGCCTTTCATATATCTCCCCCCCCCCCTCTCTCTCTCTCTCTCTCTCTCTCTCTCTCTCTCTCTCTCTCTCTCTCTCTCTCTCTCTCTCTCTCTCTCTCTCTCTCTCTCTCTCTCTCTCTCATATATGCATTTTGTTTTCCTCCCAAGACATCCACGAATTTCAAAAAAAAAACTAATTCCAGGACAAAATGTATTTGTGCATTTTGCGGTAGAAAAATAGTATATTCGTCTTCCATACCTCTAATTTTTACCTTCGATAATATTTTGTTTGTATCCCTTGTACGTTTATGCAATACAAACAATGTTATCAATTAAAACTGATGAAGATTGATATCCATAATCAACGTCGTACTAAATAACATATGCATGAGGTTTTACTCTATTCATTTACTTGAAAAAAACATAAACATTGAATACAAATAAACGAAAACACCCTTTGGATATGTTTGGGCACTTATCTGTAGCCGTGTAAAGTTGAGTCGTTTCTGGAGAAAAACTGAGCTAAAAAGCTAAGGACGGAAAAGTTGAGATCGGTCTTTGATGAGACCTTGAAATTCCCCGGTGAGTTGTTAGCCTCCGTCCCCACCTTATGACTGGGGGCTGCAGAGAAGAAGGAAAATAATGCTCGTGTTAATCATCATTTAACATCTGTTTAGGGCGTGGTCCTTTGGGGCCTATATAAACCCACGGACGACCAACTGGGCCTCAGTATCATCACTCCAAGTATCCCATCATGAAGGTTAGTATCGGAAACCTACGGACCATAGTTTTATAAGAGTCTCAACCTCGCCTTCTCTATATAGGAGGAAGGAGAATGTGAACCCTTGTCATATATAAATAACACTAGGACTCTATTGTATTTTTGTTTTACAGTCCAGTAATTTTCACATTTGTTAATACATACTGTAATCTCTAACGCATAAGACCTAATTATTATGCCCCAATTCATAAACATTAATCAATAAGACCTATTTAGCAAACTTTTATGTCATAGATGGAGAGGCAATGTTGGTACACTCTTAATATTATTCTCAGATAAAAAAAAAGACATGTAACTCGAACTATAATATCTACACAATAATTAAGATCAAGATAGGTACTCTAGCAGCAATGAATACAAACTTTTTTAATTGTTTGAGTCATTACGCCAATTTACAATTAATCTTACTAAGACGTTATTAGTGGAGTCTTTAAGTCTTTGATTATAAATACTTTTACTAACTTATTGTTTCTCTTCAGCTAATTAATTATTTCAGAGGCATATTTTTTACAATTATATTCTCATCATATTGTAGTCATTGACCTGTTCTTAACCACCATATGATTTTCAATATGCAATGTATATTTTACTGAATAATCAATGGGTGGATAAAATGTATACATAATTATATAAATAGATAATTTCATTATTTTCAAATTATTATATATATAATTATATATACCGGTATATATAAATATATATATATATATATATATATATATATATATATATATATATATATATATATATATATATATATATATATATATATATACATATATAGGCTACTGGTCGCTTCAATATGTAATATATTTATAATTCAAATATATAAGTGGTTAAGAACATGTGTCCATAATTGTACTTAACCGATAAATGAAGGAAATAATAACCGTGTAAGGTATAAGGGTCGTAGGAACAAAGACTGCATTGCACTGTTAAATAAATGCCGTTACTTTACCGTCACAGCACAGATATCGATATCGTCAACATAATACCGTAATTCTATATATGTACTGTTTAACTGCCTTATCTTAAAGGTATCATACAGTTCGGAGACTAGTAGTAAATAAGGTTTTCGAACGTCATACTTTATGGTCTTTTATTGTTAAGTTTATTGATATTTTTTCTAATTTCGGTATTTTCTAATTATTGTTCTTTTATTCATCCCAAATGGCCACTTCATTGTCTACACTGTCAAAAACTATAGGTATAAAAAGGGTACATAGTGTCAATACTTATTTAAGTTGATAGAGGTTCATTGGTGCTGCTAAACCCATATAATAATATCCCCTGAACAACATGTTTGTAAGTCTCACCACTGAAGCTATATACAACAACAGCCATTTTAAAAGAGCTCCTCAGTATATAAAACATATATGGCAAGCCAAAATAAGCCAATATAATAAGCAACAGGTGTGTATCATTATTATTCTCATAATATATATTAATTGTTATTTTAGGGATGGGTAAGTACTGTAGTAATACCCGATAATAATGACTTTTACCATTCCTTTATCAATCCCCAGGTCCTTCTGCTGTTGGTTGTTCTGGGTGTGGCTGTGGCCAAGAGTGACGGGAAGTACATTTCTTTCTCCAACGGAGTGCCAGATCAAGACGGAACGTACGAATATTACTTAAATACTAACACAGTTAGAGCGTTGCCCATCGTCTACATCCAGCCTGCCCCCACCGTAGTGCGCCCCATCATCCCCGCTGTGGAACCTGTGGAATGGATTCAGCCCGGGTATGTGGCCAAGACCCGAGGAACCGAGCACTACGCCCCTCTGCCAGAAGGAGGTCCCTACGCCTCTCACCACATCAACCTCCAGCCAGCACCCGGCACAGACTAAATTCTACAACAACCAAAACAAAATAACCATTGACAATAACATTGAAAGGGAATTATGAATGTTTTTACTCCTTAAAATTTTACTTCCACGATGAATTCCATTTTTGGATGAAAAACTACGTTGTAATCCTAGAACACGATCTTTCAATTAAACAAAATAAAATTATTACCAATGTTATATATTTATCCGTGTGAATGTTTGTATTCCCCATCCCTAAAACAAAAGGTACCAGATACTCAAAGACTCCATAAGTTACAGAAAGGTAAGAGCTATAACCAACCAATCTACTAAGGGCAGATATTAATTTATTTACTTATTCTTTTTATATATGTTAAGTTTTCTCCCAAGACCTCCATCAAGCTTAAATTAATAAAGTACCCCAAACCCCTTCGATATAGATTTAGGCATATTTTGGTAGACAAATGCCCCAACCGAAGGCTGGCTTCTATTATATTGTAGGCTAGCGTTCTCTCACCAGGAAAAACTGGACATCAAATGGCACGAAAGGCCTTAATATTGACCAATAAGTAGGCTGAAAGGTCTTAAAATAGACACACTACCACCACGAAATATAGTCCATTCATTATAGGTAGAACAGAATTCTTGACCTCAAACCTTTATAACTCAAAAGCTAATAAAGTAATCTAGCTCATATTTTGACTGTTTAGGAAGAGTCAGCCAGGAAATAGCTGTGGAAATATATAGTTAATTTGCTCCTGACCTTCTTGAGTTACAGTGCTTAGAAGTCATGATTCCTGGCCTACCTATAAAGAATGAACTATAGTTTCTTTAATTTGGTGGATATAAAATAAAAACCTCTTGTGGTAATGATTGAGAGGGTCCGACAAGGAGGGGGAGGGGGGATCGGAAGGCCTTCTAGGTTAAGGGCAGAGTAATATTTATTGGTTTATTTATTTATAGATATATTAGTTTCTTTAGTTTCCTCCATAAACCTCGATTAAGGTTCAAGAAATACTTCCAAGCCCCCATTTCGAGATAAATGTGTGCATTTATCTCAAGGAAAATGCTCCGGCCGACGCCTGATTCCTCCTAAACTGCAGGCTTGCAATGGCTCGCCAGGAAAAAATCAATACCTTAATGCCAGGAAAGATTTTGAAATCACTAAGCTAATGGGGCTAAACATGATGATGAAAGGGGTTTAGAACCCCCCCCCCCCCTAACCAAAGCTGAATCATACTTATGCTCGTATTGAAATGTCAAAACACAGTAAATCGTTTATATAGTTTATTTTCTATGTTTGCATACTGACACATAGATATACAGTACAGTAGGCCTACACGAGTAATTATAATACCTTTACCTAACTCAGTCTCCGGAGGCGCAAAATACAACAAAATAAGTTATAGTATGCCAATTAAAATATAATGGATCTCATAGTATTCAAATACTTAAGGGAATAGATTGATTTAATTGATTATTTATATATCTATTTATTAATTGTTAGTTTCCTCCATAGAACTCCAAGAATCGTATAAAAAACCCAACAAGAACCCTATTAAAGAAAAATATGTGCCAATTGTTGTCGGTTCCTCCTAAATTGCAGTGCTCGCTTGCGTTCACTATGAACAAATCGACGTCTAACGAAAGGTCTTAAAATCCCCAAACAAATGAGACGAATGTCTTATAATCTCATATCCAATGGGACATGGGGTTCAACCCCCCCCCCCCCCTCCACCCTCCCCTATAATTCCTCATTACTATTTAGTACTGAATATCATTAGCCGAAAGTTTGCAAACATTATTTAGGAAGGATCTCTTGAAAAATGAAGAAAGTCAACAGAGTAGGCCTATACTGACGCAAGTTACCCTTTCAGTTTCGAAGATGCACGTATTAATATATGTTTGTCTATCATAGACGATTTTACAAAGATTAGGAAGGATCTGTGGGAGTCAGTGGGTTAATAAAGATCCTTTTTACCCACCTGACTTACTCTAGATGATTATTCATCTGCATAATACTATAATTGTCTAATGTAAGCCGAAATATAATGTTATAACGCGTCATAATCCTCCAAGGGTTAACCCTTTCAAGCTCCAAAACGCATTTCTTTTCTGTTTTCTGGTATTTATTAGACGATTGTATTAAGATTAAAAAGAGTATATGGAAGTCAGAGGGTTGATTGAGATAGTCTTTACCGTTTTAATACCCACAGATCCTTCCTAAGCTGCATAACATCGTCTAATGGTAGCCAAAAAAAACTGCAAAAACGCATCAGAGCTTCAAGGTGTTAATAAACTGACCAAGCCAATACCTCAGGTTGAAGACGGTGAAGGTAAATTATAAACCCCCTTGACAACAATAATAGGTTGGAACTCACACTCCAATATGACTTTATGAAATATATCCAAATATTGTGTGTGAGGTGAATGATTAACCAGGAAGTAGTTCCTTGAATTTAGTGAGTATCGATCAACAACTTGATGTAGTCATGATTGGGAGGGTCCGACAAGTGGGGAGTGGTATGTCTGCAACCCTGACCAAAACTAAATTCTTTGGGATATATATACTGTATAATTATATATATATATACATTATTATAATATATATATATATATATATATATATATATATATATATATATATATATATATATATATATATATATATATATATATATATATATATATATATATTGTTATGTCGGGTTATAATGATTTATAACTCGTGATATAGCCTGTATAACGACCCAAGTATGGACTGATAGACCTAGATAAAACTTGACAAGGTCAAATCTAGCACTTTTTTAATAACACACAATAGGTATTCGATTTGGATAATACAGAACTCGATAACAACACAGATATAGATACACAGATGGGTTTTATTTAAAGAGTAGTGTAGCTAGAGGAGCCGTAGACTATCTTCATGTAATGGGTAAATAGTGGCAAGGTACAAATATAATCTGGTATATTCAGATAGTCTCTGATGCAATAACATATATTAACAACAATGCACTGCCAATATATTGTTAGTGAGTTGGTGCTTGTAATCAGAGAATGGTATAAACACTTGTGGTTAAATATAAGGTAATAACCTGTAGCAATAAAAGACATAAAACATATGATAATATCAACCCTCAACACAATAATCAATGGGGGTCGAGTGTCTTCCGTGAAAGAAGTAATGCAGTAATTAAATATAAATATTCTCAAAGGGAGAACTGGGGAGAATTGAGTGTGAAACAAACACTTATGGGGTGATTCACATAGTAAAAAAAGGGGGGGGGGGGCGCCAGGTATGAAGGCGCGTATCCTAAAGTGACCTTCAGACTTCAAGTCAAGTCAAATTGAGTAGTGACAGGGGGTTAGGGGGAAATGGGGATAGGATAAAAATTAGTTGGATGAAGTGAATTTTAGCATGAGAAAAAGGTATCCAGGGTTAACTGGAGCTGCCTGATGTTTTTTTTGAGTGGGAGATCGGCATTACTGCGAAGACGGCTGGACCCGACAAGGGAGGCACTGGGTCGAGAGCTGAGAGGCTGGAACTGTGGGCTATTGTACAGGTAGGGAATTTAAGGCCATAATTATATTTATCCTCCCGGCCCGACTGGGAGTCCCGTACTAATAGCCCGCTGGTGATGAGGTGTTGGTGAGGGTGATGGGTGGTGGTGGTGATTTTACTTCCTCGGGAGGTCCGGGAAGCCTTGCTTTAGGGCCTGCTCCACTGTTTGGCTGCATTCGATGTAGTTGTTTTTTACTTTTTTGTGAAAATAGCAATTGCTGCCTTCCTTCTTCCAGTTTTTCATGCAGTAACTCAGGAATCCATAGTAATCAGGTGGGACGCAGTCCTTGTAAGCATAACTCATTGTCATGCTGTAGTCCTTAGACAGGTGTGGTAGGCAGATATCGAAGACCAATTGGCGAGGGGTCTTGGGGGTGACTGGTTTCTTCTTCTCTACCGGTCTCACTGGTTCGATTTGAAGGAGGGGCATGGAGGCACCTTTTTCAGGTTTTGAAGGAGGTGAAGGAGGCTCTGCAGGTGGGTTGGCTTTGGGGCTCTCAATGATGGGCATGGAGGCTGCTTCTTCAGGTTCTGGTGACTCAGGTGGTGGTGTAGTGGTTGCCGTCACAGCCCTGGTTACTGAAGGTGGTGTTTCCTCGACCTCCATTGGTGGTGCTGGAGTCTTGTCCTCTTCAGGGTTGCTTTCTTTCTCTGCTTGTTGGTGGAAGATTTCGATGTATGGTGTCGTTGATAGCTTCTTCTTCTTTTCGGCCACAGTGGTGGTTGTTGGTGGTGACTGGGGCTTTGAAGGTTTGGTTTCTTCTTCCTTGGTTTTGTGCAGTGGTTTTGGCAGGTCCAGGCGTTGTTTTGGGTGACTTCTTGGTTTCCTCAGAGCTTGTGTAGGTGTTAGCTCAAGGGGCCAGACCCGTATTTTGGGTTGTAGCACTGGGATAGTTATGGAGGGAAGGTTGTTAGCCTTCAGGAGGTTTGAGAGGTACTCCTTGAGGAGATTATGGTCCCCACCAGCTAGTGCTATGGCTGTGGTGACCACGATCTTCCGACTTAAGGTAAACAGGTCAGGTCACTAGCTGGACTGAGGTGTTGAGAATTTAATTTATAGTTAATGCAACTACGAGCTGAGTCTAAAAAGTAGTTCAAAATAACTGGTGGCAGATGAATAAGTAATTTAATTTACACACAGTTAGACTCGCAGAATAGTAAACTATGCGTGATTATTTTATCTCTTATATTCACGTTAAGCGATCGATCGTATAAAACAATAACGAATCGAGCTTAGGAATTCAGATATATATATAATGAATATGGAATCAGGAATATACTGAATAAATCACTACAAAGTGATATAGAGACTGACTAACATGAATAAACAAAGTTAATCAAGAATGGCTCTGAGGACGCGGTTATAATTGAAGCGTAAGAGTAGAATAAACTGATCTATTAATAAATCATTAGAACTGGGCGCATACGACGAAGTTATGCTAAATAATACTTACAGCAGTATTAATAGAAGTTCTGAACAAGTTAACAGAGACTTTAAATTACATACACTAATATACGAAGTGTAAGGGAATAATGTAGAACTAAGTAATTGAAACTATGCAATGCTGAAATTCCTGAGCAGGAAGTATCAGAATTACTTACATCGGTAATCACATGAACGGTAATATGAGTTCATAAAATAAATACAAAGGTGGTTATATCACTGAGTTTAAGAGGGGAGGGGGAGGAGTAAATTAATTCGCACAGGGACAAGTACATTCGCTATGAAATTGAGCGTAGGTTCTAGGTAATAATGTTTGCAGAAGGAAATCAATTCATTAAATACACTGCGGCTTCAACTCACATAATACAACACAGAATACATATATAGGAAAATCTGTGACTGTGGGGGCAAGGTAACTGATTGAATATAATTATATGACGTATGTGTAAGAGTGTGATGGCAAGTTAATTAAGGAATAAGTTTAGTGTTAAATCACAATTATAACACGAGTGGTAGATTAGGTTCTGAAGGATTAACGTTTATGAAAACTGAATGACTTGGGCACAGATCACATACTTACTTAACACAGCACGATTCACATAGTTTACCTTACTACCTCAACAACAATAACACAATGTAAGATACACAGGGATACATATTTTGGGTAAAACCATATTTTGGACCTAAAATCATAAATATTTCATAAATTCAAAAAATATGTTTTGACTGACGTTCGCATTCATGCAACACATGTTCGTGTGAAATTTTGTGAAAATCCGTCCAACCGTCTAGGAGGAGTTTCGAGACAGACGGACAACAACAACAACGACGACGACAGACATTATTTGCCAGTGGTACCCTCTATACGGGAGGGGGGGGGGGGGGATACCAAACACTGCTTACGCAGAGTTGATGAACGAAACACTGACAAAGCAAAAACACAACTAAAAACAACCATAACAAAACTGGTGATGGGCTGGTCTATCAGAGTGAGACCTGAGCGATCTCTGCCATACCCATAGCTTATTCTGACTGTTCCTTTTACTTATATATCTTCTAGATCTCAAGTGGCGGCGTCTTTTCCGTGGATTGACCTCCCTACTGCCAACCTAGAAGTTGGCAGATTGGGAGCCAAAGCGTCACATTTTTCCCTTGCCCCTCAGCTTTTCCCTTCATAATTGCTGAGGAGCACAGGGCCCTGGGTGGGGCTTTGGTTTCCCGGGCGTTTCCGCACCCTCCTCAGCTCCTTACCTTTGGAGTGGCTTTGGTCACCTGGGCTTTGTTAGTGGTGAGCAGGGAGGCTTTTGTGGGGGCGCTCATTTATGGCCTTGGCCTTGCTTGAGACCTTGGGGCTGTTCGGCCAGACAGCCTGGGGAACACCAACAACAACATCAACCATAACAAAATATTCATGTACGTTAACATTGAACAGGAATTAAGACTGTTTTTATTCCACACAATTTTACCTTCACAAATTAATTTCGTTCTTGGATGAACAACTACTTTGCAATCCTCGAACAATCTCTTCTACCCTTCCTACGTTTTCTAATAAATAATAGAATGCCTACCAATGTCATTTATTTCTCCATTCGAAAATTTATATTCCACGTCCATAATACAAAAGGTGCAGGACACTCAAAGACGCCATAAGTTACGGCGAGGTGAGAGCTATTACAAACCAATAAATTAAGGCTTTATAAAGTCTATATCAAGTGTCCGAAATAATGTACACTTTTAATGGTACAATATTAGTGATAAACCCATCTTACGTACAGTAATTTAGGAAGGTAAATCACTGTCAGTATACTCAATGATCTTTTATACTTTTTGCATACGCTTAGATTTTTGAGAGTGTAGGAATGTAGTGTGAATACAACTATTTACATTTTATTCTAGGCATAACCAAAGTATTTTAACTGTATCTGATGAGGAGGATCTCTTCATGGCCCTCCGTGTTGCACTCCATGAACTAGATGTCAAGAAGTTTCACCTTAGCAATTTGGTGGTTATAAGATACATCAACACATTCAGGTATCAGTTATTCGTTGCGAGGATGCAATTTAGGGCATTTTTATATTGAAACCAAAGAAGAAGGTCGAAGTATGGTCTGGGATTTATTTTTTATATTTGTGTTTCCTTCTTCTATTAAGGGTGTCTGAGAGGCGAGTATATTTGTATTAGTTCATCAAACTAAAACAAATCCTTGCTCGAAAAAGGGAAACAAAAAACAATCCAAACCTTCCACAATAACAAAACAAAAATATGATAACTGCCAAGACGTCGGATGGGATAGTGTTAACATTAGAAAAGATCTGACCAAAGCTTATAGCTCAGTACAGCCCAGTAACCCATGTAGTGTACAGTTACCAGTCATAATAAATGTACAACCTTTATAGTTCAGAACAGTGCACTAAATCAGATAGTGTACTTTATATTTGTGCACTAAATCAGATAGTGTACAGTTACCAGCCATAATAAGTGTACAACCTTTATAGTTCAGTACAGTCCACTAAAACAGATAGTGTACAGTTACCAGCCATAATAAGTGTACAACCTTTATAGTTCAGTGCAGTCCAGTAAACCAGATAGTGTACAGTTACCAGCCATAATAAGTGTACAACCTTTATAGTTCAGTACAGTCCAGTAAACCAGATAGAATACAGTTACCATTTAGGGGAGGTGTGGCGGAGTGGTCTTGTCACTGGACTAGTAATCCAATGGACCCGGGTTCGAATCCCAATATGTCAATGGGAAGATATTATTGGGATGGAATTTGTGCTGTACCTAGTTTCTGTGCATTACCACAGCACACCGAAATGCCAAAAAAATACCCTAATTGTTCCCTGATTAAATAGTATTGTATGAATATTCCCATATTAAAACATATGCTACAGGGGGGCAATGCCTAGTGAGTTAATTTCTCAATAGGTGGCGTTCTGAGAGTGAGGGTCCGAGTGTGGGGAATGAGACTGTGAAACACAGAGGTGAGGCGGCTTCAGAGATGGGATTGCTTCGAGCCGTGAAGCTTCGCATGTCTCACTCCCTAGACTGGAGCAAGACCTCACAGGCCTC
>CM064512.1:52205719-52355472 GCA_032716605.1 Paralithodes platypus | reverse complement strand
ACACAGAGGTGAGGCGGCTTCAGAGATGGGATTGCTTCGAGCCGTGAAGCTTCGCATGTCTCACTCCCTAGACTGGAGCAAGACCTCACAGGCCTCACCTTGTTCAGCGGCAGAGTGTAAAGGCTATCAGCCTATGCCCGAGAGGAAGTAATTGGAATATAGAGAAAAAAAAAAAAAAAAAAAAAAAGATAGTATACAGTTACCAGCCATAATAAGTGTACAACCTATATAGTTCAGTACAGTCCAGTAAACCAGATGGTGTACAGTTACCAGCCATATTAAGTGTACAACCTTTATAGTTCAGTACAGTCCAGTAAACTAGATAGTGTACAGATACCAGCCATAATAATGTACCACCTTGTATAGTTCAGCTACAGTCCAGTAAACCAGATAGTGTACAGTTACCAGCCATAATAAGTGTACAACCTTTTTAGTTTAGTACAGTCCAGTAAACCAGATAGTGTACAGTTACCAGCCATAATAAGTGTACAACCTTTATAGTTTCAATTCAGTCCAGTAAACCAGAGACTTGTAACAGTTACCAGCCAGAATAAGTGTACCTTTATAGTTTCGTACAGTCCAGTAAACCAGATAGTGTCACAGTTACCAGCCATAATATGTGTACAAACCTTTAGATAGTTCAGTACAGTACCAGGAAAACCATTAGTGGTAACAGTTAACCAGCCATAATAAGTGTACATCCTTTGTAGAGTCTTGCAGTCCAGTAAACCATATTGTGTACAAGTTACCAGCCATAATAATTGTACCAGCGTTAATCCTTTTGGGTCCGAGGGGGGACTTTCTACTGTAGAGCGCCCCTGTTGCATTTCATTATCTTGGAGATTGTCAGAGGTGTAAATTCCCACAAGCTTGGCGATAATAAGACGCTTCACCCCTTTCAAATATAGGTCTGGGCGAAGCGATTGCCCGCCAGTAACGAAAAAAAAACAAGCTGCCATCGGGCTGGGAAATGTTTTTCTATCGAACAATGGCTACATTTTTCTAAAAAGGGCGTATTGGAGGTATTTATTTAAGCTTGCGGGGTTCTAGGGAGGAAACTCAAAATCTTATTATAGTTTTCTTTGATTTTGGATAATATCGATGAACAACAACTTGGTGTTGTGATGCTTGTGAAGGTCCAACAAGGAGGGAGTGAGGGGCAAAAAGTCTTCAATGTTATCCCTAATTTAAGGGGAGGCTTTTTTGGGGGGGACCCTTAACCTAAGACGTGCGCATGGGGAGTATGAGACACAACACACCTGTGCGCACGTATTTGAGCTGTTCCCATCACTAACATCCGTGATTTTAACCAGAATATCCTTAATACTTATCCATATGCAAACTATTTTAGGTTGATTATAAAGGTATTAACTTGTTACAGCAATAAAACAAGTGGAAACAGCGTTTGGATGGTCTAAATCGGAGATACAGGCCGGGAGTTACATAATTTATGGCTGAGGCAACCTCCCTCCCCTCCACTCCTTCCCAAGTCTGGAGAAAGATTGTCGATCGATACTCTCACTCTCTCTCTTGCACTCGCTTGGTAACAGTGATCACAACGCCCTGCTTGCAACTGGCTAATGTTAGCACGAAAATAGACCACAGAATAAGGGAATAACAGGGAAAATAGGTGATAACTGAAGGGGGGGGGGTAAATGGAGAAGGAGGGGATTTGGAGGAGTGATATTTGGCATGGCCCAGGGGCAAAACAAAAAAAAGGGTTCAAGTTTTTTTGGGGTGTTTTACTTGGATTTGTTTAGGCCCAGGATCGTAAGAGTCTTCCCGCAGTCGCCCGGGGAAACTCTTAACCCTCCAGCATCTATAGGACGCGATCGAGTCATAACGCCATCTCTCCAAGAGTGCTCGTATGACGCAATCACGTCATAATGCCACCTGTAAGTTAGAAATATTCGCCAAAAATAAGTTTATGACTCGATTTTGACTCAATTTGGACTGGTAAGTTAGGCATCAGTAAGTTACAAAAGGAAGTATCTTGCAACCCCATAGCGTCCCTCTCTGAGGAGGGCGGGCCTCTGTAAAGTCAGTAGTTTCCTGGCCCCCAGACTGTGAGGCAGGGTCCCGGCCCTTTAAATTCTGGGCTCCCTCCCTCTGGCCCACCATGCCTAGCTATAGGCAGGCAATTATGGATTATTTCATCTACCCACTGAAAGTGTTTAGTGAATAATTCGAACTATATATGTATATAAGATGTTACTTGTGACTTTTGGTGACTGAGGGGAGTGAATCTTGGTTAACCCCTTGAGTATTGATGCAGTTTTGTCTAGGTATCATTGATGACTTTACACTATTTTTTGCTTGAAAGACAAATATATTTATCAATAAATACTGCCTACGAAATAAATACATTATAATCACGAAGATGTCACAGGAATGCTTACAGGAAGTATGGTACCGGTAAGTACTCTATGGAATTTTAGTTATATTACAGTATATATATACAGTATATATATATATATATATATATATATATATATATATATATATATTATATATAGCCTATATACAGTATATAACCGCCCCAAGGTCCCGAGCAAGCCCAAGGCCCATAATCGAGTATTTATATTATTATTATATTTTGTATTTTATTTAAATATTTATATATTTGATTTATTAGTTTTTATTTATTTTATTTTATTTATTTCATTTTATTGATGTTTATTTTATTTATTTTATATATATATACCATCTATATTTGTTTTGTTATTCCTGTTCCCCAGGGTGTCTAGCAGATCAGCCCCAAGGTCCTGAGCAAGCCCAAGGCCCATAAGCGAGTATTTATATTATTATTATATTTTTTATTTTATTTATTTTATTTATATATACAGTATATTATATATATATTATATATATAATATATATATATATATATATATATATATATATATATATATATATACCCGGTATATATATTTTTTTTTTCTTTATTATTCCTGTTCCCCAGGCTGTCTAGCGGATCAGGCACAAGGTCCGGAGCAAGACCAAGGCCCATAATCGAGTATTTATATTATTATTATATTTTTTTTTATTTATTTTATTTATTATAGTTTATATACCAGTATATATAATATATATATATATATATATATATAATATATATATATATATATATATATATATATATACGTATAATACCCGGTATATATATATATATTTGTTTTCTTTATTATTCCTGTTCCCCAGGCTGTCCAGCGGATCAGCCCCAAGGTCCCGAGCAAGCCCAAGGCCCATAATCGAGTATTTATATTATTATTATATTATTTATTTTATTTATATATTTATTTATTTTATTTTATTTATTTTATTTTATTTATATTTTGATTTCATTTATTTTATATATATATATATATATATATATATATATATATATATATATAAATATATATATATATATTATATTTATATAAATGTTGTACATTGTGGCAAAGATATACAACTGTATAAACATTCTCATATATTTACATAATAACAATGCATGGAAACAATTGCGCATAGCTCGCGAACCAATAACGCTATATTATTTTTGTTTTCACCATTAGAAAGAGCATAATTTTCCGATGACGGTGATATAAACAGTTATACACGTATCCGAGCAAATAAACCAATGCCGAGGTGGGGAACAGCTCGGAACCCGGCTAGCATTGGCGGAAAAGAGACGGGTGAAGCGTAAAGATTCGCATTTTGGCTCTTCATTTCAAATATTCATAGCGCAAAAAGTATTTGTCCTAGGAACTTCTAGTTTGTTTTATACTCATCAGCATTATTTGCCGTATTCATGCAGCTTAAATTTAAAACCATACACTTCGTAGCAACGAAATAAATCGAAAATGTTATATACCATATCTATTTTTTTTTCGGTCACTGCATGGAAACAATTGCGCATAGCTCGCGAACCAAATACGCTATATTATTTTTGTTTTCACCATTGGAAAGAGCAACATTTTTCGATTCTGGTGATATATACAGTTATATACGTATCCGAGCAAATAACGCAAGCACGAAGTGGGGAACAGCTCGGAACCCGGCAAGCATCGCCGGAACAGAGATAGGTGAAGAATGAATATTCGCATTTTGGCTCTTCATTTCAAATATTCATAGCGAAAAATGTATTTGTCCTAGGAACTTCTAGTTTGTTTTATACTCATCAGCATTATTTGCCGTATTCATACAGCCTAAATTTAAAACCATACACTTCGTAGCAACGAAATAAATCGAAAATGTTATAAACCATATCAATCACAAAAAACAAAAAAATCGGTCACTGCTTGAGAACTATTGAAGATAAACAATTTCTGTTTTCAGATTTGGAAAGAGGAGAAAAAATACTATTATTTGAGCAAAACAAAAATATGGTCATCACTCACAATTTAGAGCTAGGACGGTGTGAAAACAATTGCATGGGAAATAATTGTATTCCGGACTCATTTACACTTTCATATTTCGATTTATTTACATTTTGTTTTGTTTTATCATGTACTATAAATATTACTCTTTCCATTGACATATGATACATTACAATAAACAGTATTCTGGTGGATGAAAATACAGAAAAACACAAGGCTTCGAAAACTCGCCCAGCCTGATATTTCATGGCATATTAGAGAATGTCTTACCGTAAGTTAGATAATTAAGTTGCTGGATGCGGGAGGGTTAAGAGTCTTCCGCACTTGCCGGGTTAGTCCCTCATTCTTAGCCTCATTAGGAATGAGATTTTTAGACTAGTTTTAGTTTGGCGATTTTAACCCTTAAAAAGCGGCTCACCACTTAAGTCGTATTTAATAAAGCTGGACTATGTGGCGGCGCTCGACATAACTCGAGTGGCAATTTCAGCACGTAATGTTGCTGAGAGAGAGAGACAATTGGTGGCAGGAGACTAGCGAGCGTATGACTGCTCCAGACCACCGCGGCGAACCTACTGACACGAATCTCAGCTCCCTCCTCCCTCTCTCACTCGCTACATACTCAATTATATGGGGAAAGTACCGAATTACCTGCTTTTTGCACTCGCGTTGCACGGTTATTGCAAGAAAACTATCCATCATACAAGGATCGTTATGGTGTCATTCGAAAGCTCTGTTTATGCCCTTTCAGGGATAGATACTTGTTTTACGTTCTGGGTCTTATTTAGGCATGCAAATGATCACGTAAACAGCCCTATTTTGGCTAAAAACACCCCGCTGGGCGGTACACATAAATAAACCGCATAGGCCGCTAAAGAAGGGTTAAAACCTCTCACCTCATTTCAATATTGAGACCTTTTATACCATGTATGCGTCGTCTTTTTCCCTGGCAAGCGATACCGATCCTGTACATTTTTCTACCAAAAATGTACAAATATATATCCCAGGGCGATCTTCGGAGTGTTTTTATTTTTGATTTGTGTTTTACCTTGGTAGATGTCTAAGGAAAAACAAAATAAAAATAAAATACAATTAATTAATACCATCTATTCTTCCGCAGAAAGTGAAGTAAAAGCTCAATTATTCAGATTTTTGCCATATATTTCAGAACTGACATGTAATTAGGAAGATAACACAAAACTGAGGTAATTTTTTACACAATAGTTAACAATTAACCTGGCCAGACAGACAGCTAAGGTCAAAGCTGGTGAAGATGAGTAACAATTTCTGTAGGAGGCTAGTTTTTATCCCGGGGTGACCATCTTCCCATCAAGGCCAGCTGGGTGGTGGGCAGCAGAACACCCACAGGGACCAGTTACTTATAAACACAAAAATTATAGAGAGGTACACTTGAATTGGGCTGGATTCATTATGAAATATGACATCTATTCTCCACTATCTATACCAAAAGACAATCAGATATGCGAGGGGATCAGTGGAAGGTAATGATCAACTTCGTCCAAATCATTATATATACATTCATGTGTGTAGACAAACATTACAAACTTCTATTTCACTATCAATCTATTTATCCACTGTATATATTGCCAGACGACGTGAACAACGAGGGTTTCTTGAACACTGGCAAAACAGCACCATTTATCTATTTTATCTTGCTTCGCCTTTCATTTATCTCCCCCCCCACCCCCTCTCTCTCTCTCTCTCTCTCTCTCTCTCTCTCTCTCTCTCTCTCTCTCTCTCTCTCTCTCTCTCTCTCTCTCTCTCTCATATAATATATGTATTTTGTTTTCCTCCCAAGACAACCACGAATTTAAAACAAAAGTAATTCTAGGACAAAATATATTTGTGCATTTTGCGGTAGAAAATTAGTATATTCGTCTTCCATACCTCTTATTTTTACCTTCGATAATATTTTGTTTGTATCCCTTGTACTTTTATGCAATACAAACAATGTTATCAATTAAAACTGATGAAGATTGATATCCATAATCAACGTCGTACTAAATAACATATGCATGAGGTTTTACTGTATTCATTTACTTGAAAATAACATAAAAATTGAATAAAAATAAACGAAAACCCCCTTTGGATATGTTTGGGCACTTATCTGTAGCCGTGTAAAGTTGAGTCGTATCTGGAGAAAAACTGAGCTAAAAAGCTAAGGATGGAAAAGTTGAGATCGGTCTTTGATGAGACTTTGAAATTCCCCGGTGAGTTGTTAGCCTCCGTCCCCACCCTATGACTGGGGGCTGCAGAGAAGAAGGAAAATAACGCTCGTGTTAATCAGCATTTAACATCTGTTTAGGGCGTGGTCCTTTGGGGCCTATATAAACCCACGGACGACCAACTGGGCCTCAGTATTATCACTCCAAGTATCCCATCATGAAGGTTAGTATCGGAGACCTAAGGAAATAGTGTTATAAGAGTCTCAACCTCACCTTCTCTATATAGGAGGAAGGAGAATGTGAACCCTTCTCATATATAAATAACACTCGGACTCTATTGTATTTTTGTTTTACAGTCCAGTAATTTTCACATTTGTTAATACATACTCTAATCTCTAACGCATAAGACCTAATTCTTATGCCCCAATTCATAAACATTTATCAATAAGACCTATTTAGCAAACTCTTATGTCATAGATGGAGAGGCAATGTTGGTATAATCTTAATATTATTCTCAGATAAAAAAAAAGACATGTAACTCGAACTATAATATCTACACAATAATTAAGATCAAGATAGGTACTCTAGCAGCAATTAATACAAACTTTGTTAATTGTTTGAGTCATTACACCAATTTACAATTAATCTTACTAAGACGTTATTAGTGGAGTCTTTAAGTCTTTGCTTATAAATACTTTTACTAACTTACTGTTTCTCTTCAGCTAATTAATTATTTCAGAGGCATATTTTTTACAATTATATTCTCATCATATTGTTTTTTTTTTTTTTTTTTTTCTATATTCCAACTTACTCCCTCTCGGGCATAGGCTGAGAGCCTGGACATTCACAGCTGTACAATGAGCAGTGGAGCCCGTGAGGTCTTGTTCCAGTCTAGGGAGTGAGACATGTGAAGCACGTAGAGTAGAACACAACGAGCACCTGCCATCTTGCCTTCACATGAGGCAAGGTGCTCACTCATGGCCCGAAGTGACCCCATCTCTGAAGACAGCTCGTTCCCGTGCTTCACTGTCTCACCCCCTACACTCGGACTCTCACTCTTACACACACACACACAACGCCACCTGTTGAGCAGATAACTCACCAGGCATTGCACCCCTATAGCATATTTTGAATATGGGAACACTCATACAGTACTATTTAATCAGGGAACAATGAGGGTATTTTATTAGCGTTTCGGTGGGCTTTGTGGTAATGCACTGATACTAGGTAGAGCACAAATTCCATCCCAATAATATCTTCCCATTGATACATCGGGATTTGAACCCGGGACCTTTGGATTACCAGGCCAGTGGCAAGACCAGTCCGCCACACCTCCCCTAAAGTCATTGACATGTTCTTAACCACCATATAATTTTCAATATGCAATTTATATTTTACTGAATAATCAATGGGTGGATAAAATGTATACATAATTATATAAATAGATAATTTCATTATTTTCAAATTATTATATATATAATTATATATACCGGTATATATATATATATATATATATATATATATATATATATATATATATACATATAAACATATATAGGCTACTGGTCGCTTCAATATATGTAATATATGTATAATTCAAATATATAAGTGGTTAAGAACATATGTCCATAATTGTACTTAACCGATAAATGAAGGAAATAATAACCGTGTGAGGTATAAGGGTCATAGAAACAAAGACTCTGTATTGCACTGTTAAATATATTCCGTTACTTTACGGTCACAGCACAGATATCGATATTGTCAACAAAATACCGTAATTCTATATATTATTATGTTCCTTCCAACAACCAACTATACTCCTAAAATCGATTAATGAAATTTACAAACACATGTGGCAGTCCGTGGATTCGAATCCAGGATGCTCACACCGAAAATCAACACCTTATGCATCGCACCACGAAGACAGTGGTTTACAGTTACAGACAGTTACGGTTTAACTGCCATATCTTAAAGGTATCATACAGTTCAGAGACTAGTAGTAAATAAGGTTATCGAACGTCATAATTTACGGTGTTTTACTGATAAATTTACGGATATTTTTTACAGTTTAGGTATGTTCTAATTATTTTTTTGCTTTCATCCCAAATGGCCTCTTCATTGTCAACACTCAAAAACGTCATACTTTACAGTCTTTTAATGTTAAATTTATTGATATTTATTATAATTTAGGTATTTTCTAATTATTGTTCTTTTATTCATCCCAAATGGCCACTTCACTGACTACACTGTCAAAAACTATAGGTATAAAAAGGGTACATAGTGTCAATACTTATTTAAGTTGATAGAGGTGCATTGGTACTGCTAAACCCATATAATAATATCCCCTGAACAACATGTTTGTAAGTCTCACCACTGAAGCTATATACAACAACAGCCATTTTAAAAGAGCTCCTCAGTATATAAAACATATATGCCAAGCCAAAATAAGCCAATATAATAAGCAACAGGTGTGTATCATTATTATTATCATAATATATATTAATTGTTATTATAGGGATGGGTAAGTACTGTAGTAATACCCGATAATAATGACTTTGACCATTCCTTTATCAATCCCCAGATCCTTCTGCTGTTGGTTGTTCTGGGTGTGGCTGTGGCCAAGAGTGACGGGAAGTACTTTTCTTTCTCCAACGGAGTGCCAGACCAAGACGGAACGTACGAATATTACTTAAATACTAACACAGTTAGAGCGTTGCCCATCATCTACATCCAGCCTGCCCCCACCGTAGTGCGCCCCATCATCCCCGCTGTGAAACCTGTGGAATGGATTCAGCCCGGGTATGTGGCCAAGACCCGAGGAACCGAGCACTATGCCCCTCTGCCAGAAGGGGGTCCCTACGCCTCCCACCACATCAACCTCCAGCCAGCACCCGGCACAGACTAAATTTTACAACAAACAAAACAAAATAACCATTGACGATAACATTAAAAGGGAATTATGTTTTTACTCCGTAAAATTTTACTTCCACGATGAATTCCATTTTTGGATGAAAAACTACTTTGTAATCCTCGAACACGATCTTTCAATTAAACAAAATAAAATGATTACCAATGTTATATATTTATCCGTTTGAATGTTTGTATTCCCCATCCCTAAAACAAAAGGTACCAGATACTCAAAGACTCCATAAGTTACAGAAAGGTAAGAGCTATAACCAACCAATCTACGAAGGGCAGATATTCATTTATTTACTTATTCTTCTTATATATATGTTAAGTTTTCTCCCAAGACCTCCATCAAACTTAAATTAATAAACCCATCTTACGTACAGTAATTTAGGAAGGTAAATCACTGTCAGTATACTCAATGATATTTTATACTTTTTTCATACGCTTAGATTTTTGATAGTGTAGGAGTGTAGTGTGAATACAAACTATTTACATTTTATTCTAGGCATAACCAAAGTATTTTAACTGTATCTGATGAGGAGGATCTCTTCATGGCCCTCCGTGTTGCACTCCATGAACTAGATTTAAAGAAGTTTCACCTTAGCAATTTGGTGGTTATAAGATAAATCAACACATTCAGGTATCAGTTATTTGTTGCGAGGATGCAATTTAGGGCATTATTATATCGAAAACAAAGAAGGTCGAAGTATGGTCTGGGATGTTTTTGTTTTTGTTTTCATTCTTTTATTAAGGGGGTCTGAGATGCGAGAATATTTGTATTAGTTCATCAAACTAAAACAAATCCTTGCTCGAAAAAGGGAAACAAAAAACAATCCAAACCTTCCACAATAACAAAACAAAAACATGATAACTGCCAAGACGTCGGATGGGATAGTGTTAACATTAGAAAGGATCTGACCAAAGCTTATAGCTCAGTACAGCCCAGTAAACCATGTAGTGTACAGTTACCAGCCATAATAAATGTACAACCTTTATAGTTCAGAACAGTCCACTAAACCAGATAGTGTACAGTTACCAGCCATAATAAGTGTACAACCTTTATAGTTTGGTACAGTCCAGTAAACCAGATAGTGTACAGTTACCAGCCATTATATATGTACAACGTTTATAGTTCAGTACAGTCCAGTAAACCAGATAGTGTACAGTTACCAGCCATAATAAGTGTACAACCTTTATAGTTCAGTGCAGTCCAGTAAACCAGATAGTGTACAGTTACCAACCATAATTAGTGTACCATCTTTAATCCTATTTGGTCCGAGGGGGGAATTTCTAGATCTCCCCTGTTCATTTCATTAGCTTCGAGATTGTCAGAGGTTTTATCCCACAAGGTTGGCGATAATAAGACGCTTCACCCCTTTCAAATGTATATTTCTTGTCGAACCATTGCCAGCCAGTAACTGAAAAACAATCTGCCTCTGGCTGGGACATTTTTCTATCGAAAAATGTATACATTTTTCTAAAAAGGGCGTATTGGAGGTATTTATTTAAGCTTGATGGTGTTCGAGGGAGGAAACTCAAAAACTTTAATAGTTTCTTGATTTTGGATAATATCGATGAACAACTTGGTGTGGTGATGCTTGTGAAGGTCCAACAAGGAGGGAGTGGGGGGCGAAACGTCTTCTATGTTATCCCTAATTTAAGGGGAGGCTTTTTTTTTTGGACCCTTAACCTAAGACGTGCGCATGGGGGGTATGAGACACCACACACCTGTGCGCACGTATTTGAGCTGTTCCCATCACTAACATCGTTATTTTACCATAAATAGCCTTAATACTTATCCATATGCACCTATTTTAGGTTGATTATAAAGGTATTAACCTGTTACAGCAATAAACCAAGTGGAAACAGCGTTTGGATGGTCAAAATCGGAGATACAGGCCGGGAGTTACATAATTTATGGCTGAGGCAACCTCCCTCCCCTCCACTCCTCCCAAAGTCTGGAGAGAGATTGTCGATCGATACTCTCTCTCTCTCTCTTGCACTCGCTTGGTAACAGTGATGACAATGCCCTGCTTGCAACTCGCTAATGTTAGCACTAAAATAGACCACAGAATAAGGGAATAACAGGAAAAATAGGTGATAACTGAAGGAGGGGGGGGGGGGGGGGAAGTGGAGAAGGAGGGGATTTGGAGGAGTGATATTTGGCATGGCCCAGGGGCAAAACAAAAAAAAGGGTTCAAGTTTTTTGGGGTGTTTTACTTGGATTTGTTTAGGCCCAGGATCTTAAAAGTCTTCCCGCAGTCGCCCGGGGAAACTCTTAAGAGTCTTCCTGCACTTGCCGGGTTAATCCCTCATTCTTAGCCTCATTAGGAATGACATTTTTAGACTAGTTTTAGTTTGGCGATTTTAAAACCTCTCACCTCATTTCAATATTGAGTCCTTTTATACCATGTATGCGTCGTGTTTTTCCCTGGCAAGCGATACCAATCCTGTACATTTTTCTACCGAAAAATGTACAAATATATCTCCAAGGGCGATCTTCGGAGTGTTTTATTTTTAATTTGTGTTTTACCTTGTTAGATGTCTAAGGAGCAAACTAAAGAGAAATAAAATAAAATTAATTAATACCATCTATTCTTCCGCACAAAATGAAGTAAAAGCTCAATTATTCAGATTGTTGCCATATATGTCAAACTGACATGTAATTAGGAAGATAACACAAAACTGATGTAATTTTTTACACAATAGTTAACAATTAACCTGGCCAGACAGACAGCTAAGGTCAAAGCTGGTGAAGATGAGTAACAATTTATGTAGGAGGCTAGTTTTTATCCCGGGGTGACCATCTTCCCATCAAGGCAAGCTGGGTGGTGGAGAGCAGAAGACCCACAGGGACCAGTTACTTATAAACACAAAAATTATAGAGAGGTACACTTGAATTGGGCTGGATTCATTATGAAATATGACATCTATTCTCCACATTCTATACCAAAAGACAATCAGATATGCGAGGGAATCAGTGGAAGGTAATGATCAACTTCGTCCAAATCATTATATATACATTCATGTGTGTAGACAAACATTACAAACTTCTAATTCACTATCAATCTATTTATCCACTGTATATATTGCCAGACGACGTGAACAACGAGGGTTTCTTGAACACTGGTATAATAGCACCATTATCTATTTTATCTTGCTTCGCCTTTCATTTATCTCCCCCCCCCCCTCTCTCTCTCTCATATATGTATTTTGTTTTCCTCCCAAGACATCCATGAATTTAAAAAAAAAAAAAAAAAATAATTCCAGGACAAAATTTATTTGTGCATTTTGTGGTAGAAAAATAGTATATTCGTCTTCCATACCTCTTATTTTTACCTTCGATAATATTTTGTTTGTATCCCTTGTACTTTTATGCAATACAAACAATGTTATCAATTAAAACTGATGAAGATTGATATCCATAATCAACGTCGTACTATATAACATATGCATGAGTTTTTTCTGTATTCATTTACTTAAAAATAACATAAACATTAAATACAAAATAAACGAAAACACCTTTTGGATATGTTTGGGCACTTATCTGTAGCCGTGTAAAGTTGAGTCGTATCTGGAGAAAAACTGAGCTGAAAAGCTAAGGACGGAAAAGTTGAGATCGGTCTTTGATGAGACCTTGAAATTCCCCGGTGAGATGTTAGCCTCCGTCCCCACCTTATGACTGAGGGCTGCAGAGAAGAAGGAAAATAACGCTCGTGTTAATCAGCATTTAACATCTGTTTAGGGCGTGGTCCTTTGGGGCCTATATAAACCCACGGACGACCAACTGGGCCTCAGTATCATCACTACAAGTATCCCATCATGAAGGTTAGTATCGGAGACCTAAGAACCATAGTTTTATAAGAGTCTCAACCTCACCTTCTCTATATAGGAGGAAGGAGAATGTGAACCTTTCTCATATATAAATAACACTAGGACTCTATTGTATTTTTGTTTTACAGTCCAGTAATTTTCACATTTGTTAATACATACTGTAATTTCTAACGCATAAGACCTAATTCTTATGCCCCAATTCATAAACATTAATCAATAAGACCTATTTAGCAAACTCTTATGTCATAGATGGATAGGCAATGTTGGTACAATCTTAATATTATTCTCAGATAAAAAAAAGACATGTAACTCGAACTATAATATCTACACAATAATTAAGATCAAGATAGGTGCTCTAGCAGAAATGAATACAAACTTTGTTAATTGTTTGAGTCATTACGCCAATTTTCAATTAATCTTACTAAGACGTTATTAGTGGAGTCTTTAAGTCTTTGCTTATAAATACTTTTACTAACTTACTGTTTCTCTTCAGCTAATTAATTATTTCAGAGGCATATTTTTTACAATTATATTCTCATCATATTGTAGTCATTGACATGTTCTTAACCACCATATAATTTTCAACATGCAATTTATATTTTACTGAATAATCAATGGGTGGATAAAATGTATACATAATTATATAAATAGATAATTTCATTATTTTCAAATTATTATATATATAATTATATATACCGGTATATATATATATATACCGGTATATATATATATATATATATATATATAGGCTACTGGTCGCTTCAATATGTAATATATGTATAATTCAAATACATAAGTGGTTAAGAACATATGTCCATAATTGTACTTAACCGATAAATGAAGGAAATACTAACCGTGTAAGGTATAAGGGTCGTAGGAACAAAGACTGCATTGCACTGTTAAATACATTCCGTTACTTTACGGTCACAGCACAGATATCGATATTGTCAACATAATACCGTAATTCTATATATTTACGGTTTACCTGCCTTATCTTAAAGGTATCATACAGTTCAGAGACTAGTAGTAAATAAGGTTATCGAACGTCATACTTTACGGTCATTTACTGTTAAGTTTATTGATATTTTTTCATAATTTAGGTATTTTCTAATTATTGTTCTTTTATTCATCCCAAATGGCCACTTCATTGTCTAAACCGTCAACAACTATAGGTATAAAAAGGGTACATAGAGTGTCAATACTTATTTAAGTTGATAGAGGTTCATTGGTACTGCTAAACCCATATAATAGTATCCCCTGAACAACATGTTTGTAAGTCTCACCATTGAAGCTATATACAACAACAGCCATTTTTAAAGATCTCCTCAGTATATAAAACATATATGCCAAGCCAAAATAAGCCATTAAAATATGCAACAGGTGTGTATCATTATTATTATCATAATATATATTAATTGTTATTATAGGGATGGGTAAGTACTGTAGTAATACCCGATAATAATGACTTTGACCATTCCTTTATCAATCCCCAGGTCCTTCTGCTGTTGGTTGTTCTGGGTGTGGCTGTGGCTAAGAGTGACGGGAAGTACATTTCTTTCTCTAACGGAGTGCCAGACCAAGACGGAACGTACGAATATTACTTAAATACTAACACAGTTAGAGCGTTGCCCATCGTCTACATCCAGCCTGCCCCCACCGTAGTGCGCCCCATCATCCCCGCTGTGAAACCTGTGGAATGGATTCAGCCCGGGTATGTGGCCAAGACCCGAGGAACCGAGCACTATGCCCCTCTGCCAGAAGGGGGTCCCTACGCCTCCCACCACATCAACCTCCAGCCAGCACCTGGCACAGACTAAATTTTACAACAAACAAAACAAAATAACCATTGACGATAACATTGAAAGGGAATTATGTTTTTACTCCGTAAAATTTTACTTCCACGATGAATTCCATTTTTGAATGAAAAACTACTTTGTAATCCTCGAACACGATCTTTCAATTAAACAAAATAAAATGATTACCAATGTTATATATTTATCCGTTTGAATGTTTGTATTCCCCATCCCTAAAACAAAAGGTACCAGATACTCAAAGACTCCATAAGTTACAGAAAGGTAAGAGCTATAACCAACCAATCTACGAAGGGCAGATATTCATTTATTTACTTATTCTTCTTATATATATGTTAAGTTTTCTCCCAAGACCTCCATCAAGCTTAAATTAATAAAGTACCCCAAACCCCTTCGATATAGATTTAGGCATATTTTGGTAGACAAATGCCCCAACCGATGGCTGGCTTCTATTATATTGCAGGCTAGCTTTCGCTCACCAGGAAAAACTGGACATCAAATGGCACGAAAGGCCTTAATATTGACCAATAAGTGGGCTGAAAGGTCTTAAAATAGACAAACTACCACCACGAACTATAGTCCATTCATTATAGGTAGACCAGAATTCTTGACCTCAAACCTTTATAACTCAAAAGCTAATAAAGTAATTAGCTCATATTTTGACTGTTTAGGAAGAGTCGGCCAGAAAATAGCTGTGGAAATATATAGTTAATTTGCTCCTGCCCTTCTTGAGTTACAGTGCTTAGAAGTCATGATTCCTGGCCTACCTATAATGAATGAACTATAGTGTCTTTAATTTGGTGGATATCAAATCAAAACCTCTTGTGGTAATGATTGAGTGGGTCCGACAAGGAGGGGGAGGGGGGATCGGAAGGCCTTCTAGGTTAAGGGCAGAGTAATATTTATTGGTTTATTTATTTATAGATATATTAGTTTTTTTAGTTTCCTCCATAAACCTCGATTAAGCTTCAAGAAATACTTCCAAGCCACCATTTCGAGAAAAATGTGTGCATTTATCTCAAGGAAAATGCTCCGGCCGACGCCTGATTCCTCCTAAACTGCAGGCTTGCAATGGCTCGCCAGGAAAAAATCAATACCTTAATGCCAGGAAAGATTTTGATATCACTAAGCTAATGGGGCTAAACATGATGATGAAAGGGGTTTAGAAACCCCTCCCCCCCTAACCAAAGCTGAATCATACTTATTCTCGTATTGAAATGTCAAAACACAGTAAATCGTTTATATAGTTTATTTTCTATGTTTGCATACTGACACATAGATATACAGTACAGTAGGCCTACACGAGTAATTATAATACCTTTACCTAACTCACGTCTCCGGAGGCGCAAAATACAACAAAATAATTGTATAGTATGCCAGATTAAAATATAATGGATCTCATAGTATTCAAATACTTAAGGGGATAGATTGATTTAATTGATTATTTATATATATATATATTTATTAATTGTTAGTTTCCTCCGTAGAACTCCAAGAATCGTATAAAAAACCCAACAAGAACCCTATTAAAGAAAAATATGTGCCATTTGTTGTCGGTTCCTCCTAAATTGCAGTGCTCGCTTGCGTTCACTATGAAAAAATCGACGTCTAACGAAAGGTCTTAAAATCTCCAAACTAATGGGACGAATGTCTTATAATCTCATGTCTAATGGGACATGGGGTTCAACCCCCCCCCCCCCCCCCCCCTCCACCCTCCCCGATAATTCTTCATTACTATTTAGTACTGAATATCATTAGCCGAAAGTTTGCAAACATTATTTAGGAAGGATCTCTTGAAAAATGAAGAAAGTCAACAGAGTAGACCTATACTGACGCAAGTTACCCTTTCAGTTTCGAAGATGCACGTATTAATATATGGTTGTCTATCATAGACGATTTTACAAAAATTAGGAAGGATCTGTGGGAGTCAGTGGGTTAATAGAGATCCTTTTTACCCACCTGACTTACTCTAGATGATTATTCATCTGCATAATACTATAATTGTCTAATGTAAGCCGAAATATAATGTTATAACGCATCATAATCCTCCAATGGTTAACTCTTTCAAGCTCCAAAACGCATTTCTTTTCTGTTTTCTGGTATTTATTAGACGATTGTATTAAAATTAAGAAGGGTATATGGAAGTCAGAGGGTTGATTGAGATAGTCTTTACCGTTTTAATACACACAGATCCTTCCTAAGCTGCATAACATCGTCTAATGGTAGCAAAAATAAACTGCAAACACGCGTCAGAGCTTCAAGGTGTTAATAAACTGACCAAGCCAATACCTCAGGTTGAAGACGGTGTAGGTAAATAATAAACCCCCTTGACAACAATAATAGGTTGGAACTCACACTCCAATATGACTTTATGAAATATATCCAAATATTGTGTGTGAGGTGAATGATTAACCAGGAAGTAGTTCCTTGAATTTAGTGAGTATCGATCAACAACTTGATGTAGTCATGATTGGAAGGGTCCGACAAGTGGGGAGTGGTATGTCTGCAACCCTGACCAAAACTAAATTCTTTGGGATATATATACTGTATAATTTATATATATATATATATATATATATATATATATATATATATATATATATATATATATATATATATATATATATATATATATATATAATATATATATATATATATATATATATATTGTTATGTCGGGTTATAATGATTTATAACTCGTGATATAGTCTGTATAACGATCCAAGTATGGACTGATAGACTTTGATACAACTTGACAGGGTCAAATCTAGCACTTTCTTAATCACACACAATAGGTATTCAATTTGGATAATAAAGAACTCAATAACAACACAGATATAGATACACAGATGGGTTTTATTTAAAGAGTTATCTAGCTAGAGGAGCCGTAGACTATTTCATGTAATGGGTAAATAGTGGCAAGGTACAAATATAATCTGGTATATTCAGATAGTCTCTGATGCAATAACATATATTAACAACAATGCACTGACAATATATTGTTAGTGAGTTGGTGCTTGTAATCAGAGAATGGTATAAACACTTGTGGTTAAATATAAGGTAATAACCTGTAGCAACTAAAAGACATAAAACATATGATAATCTCAACCCTCAACACAATAATCAATGTGGGTCGAGTGTCTTCGGTGAAAGAAGTAATGCAGTAATTAAATATAAATAATCTCAAAGGGAGAACTTGGGAGAATTGAGTGTGAAACAAACACTTATGGGGTGATTCACATAGTAAAAAAAGGGGGGGGGGGGGCGCCAGGTATGAAGGCGCGTATCCTAAAGTGACCTTCCGACTTAAGGTAAACAGATCAGGTCACTAGCTGGACTGAGGTGTTGAGAATTTAATTTATAGTTAATGCAACTACGAGCTGAGTCTAATAAGTAGTTCAAAATAACTGGTGGCAGATGAATAAGTAATTTCATTTACACACAGTTAGACTCGCAGAATAGTAAACTATGCGTGATAATTTTATCTCTTATATTCACGTTAAGCGATCGTATATAACAATAACGAATCGAGCTTAGGAATTCAGATATAAATTATATATAATGAATATGGAATCAGGAATATACTGTATAAATGACTACAAAGTGATATAGAGACTGACTAACATGAATAAACAAAGTTAATCAAGAATGGCTCTGAGGACGCGGTTATAATTGAAGCGTAAGAGTAGAATAAACTGATCTATAAATAAATCATTAGAACTGGGCGCATACGACGAAGTTATGCTAAATAATACTTACAGCAGTATTAATAGAAGTTCTGAACAAGTTAACAGAGACTTTAAATTACATACACTAATATACGAAGTGTAAGGGAATGATGTAGAACTAAGTTATTGAAACTATGCAATGCTGAAATTCCTGAGCAGGAAGGATCAGAATTACATCGGTAATCACATGAACGGTAATACGAGTTCATAAAAATAATTACAAAGGTGGTTATATCACTGAGTTTAAGAGGGGAGGGGGAGGAGTAAATTAATTCTCACAGGGACAAGTACATTCGCTATGAAATTGAGCGTAGGTTCTAGGTAATAATGTTTGCAGAAGGAAATCAATTCATTAAATACACTGCGGCTTCAACTCACATAATACAGCACAGAATACATATATAGGAAAATCTGTGAACGTGGGGGCAAGGTAACTGATTGAATATAATTATATGACGTATGTGTAAGAGTGTGATGGCAAGTTAATTAAGGAATAAGTTTAGTGTTAAATCACAATTATAACACGAGTGGTAGATTAGGTTCTGAAGGATTAACACTTATGAAAACTGAATGATCTTGGGCACAGATCACATACTTACTTAATACAGCACGGTTCACATAGTTTACCTTACTACCTCAACAACAATAACACAATGTAAGATACACAGGGATACATATTTTGGGTAAAACCATATTTTGGACCTAAAATCATAACTATTTCATAAATTCAAAAATCTGTTTTGACTGACGTTCGCATTCACGCAACAAATGTTCGTGTGAAATTTGCTGAAAATCCGTCCAACCGTCTAGGAGGAGTTTCGAGACAGACGGACAACAACAACAACGACGACTACAGAGATTATTTTCCAGTGGTACCCACTATACGGGGGGGGGGGGGGGGATACCAAACTCTGCTTACACAGAGTTGATGAACGAAACACTGACAAAGCAAAAACACAACTAAAAACAACCATAACAAAATATTCATGGACGTTAACATTGAACAGGAATTAAGACTGTTTTTATTCAACACAATTTTACCTTCACAAATTAATTTCGTTCTTGGATGAAAAACTACTTTGCAATCCTCGAACAAGCTCTTCTACCCTTCCTACGTTTTCTAATAAATAATAGAATGCCTACCAATGTAATTTATTTCTCCATTCGAAAATTTATATTCCACGTCCATAATACAAAAGGTGCAGGACACTCAAAGACGCCATAAGTTACGGCGAGGTGAGAGCTATTACAAACCAATCAATTAAGGCTTTATAAAGTCTATATCAAGTGTTCGAAATAATGTACACTTGTAATGGTACAATATTAGTGATAAACCCATCTTACGTACAGTAATTTAGGAAGGTAAATCACTGTCAGTATACTCAATGATCTTTTATACTTTTTTCATACGCTTAGAATTTTGATGGTGTAGGAGTGTAGTGTGAATACAAACTATTTACATTTTATTCTAGGCATAACCAAAGTATTTTAACTGTATCTGATGAGGAGGATCTCTTCATGGCCCTCCGTGTTGCACTCCATGAACTAGATTTAAAGAAGTTTCACCTTAGCAATTTGGTGGTTATAAGATAAATCAACACATTCAGGTATCAGTTATTCGTTGCGAGGATGCAATTTAGGGCATTATTATATCGAAAACAAAGAAGGTCGAAGTATGGTCGGGGATTTTTTTTTTTTTTCCTTCTTCTATTAAGGGGGTCTGAGAGGCGAGAATATTTGTATTAGTTCATCAAACTAAAACAAATCCTTGCTCGAAAAAGGGAAACAAAAAACAATCCAAACCTTCCACAATAACAAAACAAAAACATGATAACTGCCAAGACGTCGGATGGGATAGTGTTAACATTAGAAAGGATCTGACGAAAGCTTATAGCTCAGTACAGCCCAGTAAACCATGTAGTGTACAGTTACCAGCCATAATAAATGTACAACCTTTATAGTTCAGAACAGTCCACTAAACCAGATAGTGTACAGTTACCAGCCATAATAAGTGTACAACCTTTATAGTTCAGTACAGTCCAGTAAACTAGATAGTGTACAGTTACCAGCCATAATAAGTGTACAACCTTTATAGTTCAGTGCAGTCCAGTAAACCAGATAGTGTACAGTTACCAGCCATAATTAGTGTACCATCTTTAATCCTATTTGGTCCGAGGGGGGAATTTCTAGAGCTCCCCTGTTCATTTCATTAGCTTGGAGATTGTCAGAGGTTTTATCCCACAAGGTTGGCGATAATAAGAAGCTTCACCCCTTTCAAATGTATATTTCTGGGCGAACCATTGCCAGCCAGTAACTGAAAAACAATCTGCCTCTGGCTGGGACATTTTTCTATCGAAAAATTTATAAATTTTTCTAAAAAGGGCGTATTGGAGGTATTTATTTAAGCTTGATGGTGTTCTAGGGAGGAAACTCAAAAACTTTAATAGTTTCTTGATTTTGGATAATATCGATGAACAACTTGGTGTGGTGATGCTTGTGAAGGTCCAACAAGGAGGGAGTGGGGGGCGAAACGTCTTCTATGTTATCCCTAATTTAAGGGGAGGCTTTTTTTTTTGGACCCTTAACCTAAGACGTGCGCATGGGGGGTATGAGACACCACACACCTGTGCGCACGTATTTGAGCTGTTCCCATCACTAACATCGTTATTTTACCATAAATAGCCTTAATACTTATCCATATGCACCTATTTTAGGTTGATTATAAAGGTATTAAGTGGAAACAGCGTTTAGATGGTCAAAATCGGAGATACAGGCCGGGAGTTACATAATTTATGGGTGAGGCAACCTCCCTCCCCTCCACTCCTCCCCAAGTCTGGAGAGAGATTGTCGATCGATACTCTCTCTCTCTCCCTTGCACTCGCTTGGTAACAGTGATGACAACGCCCTGCTTGCAACTCGCTAATGTTAGCACGAAAATAGACCACAGAATAAGGGAATAACAGGAAAAATAGGTGATAACTGAAGGAGGGGGGGGGGGAGGGGAGAAGGAGGGGATTTGGAGGAGTGATATTTGGCATGGCCCAGGGGCAAAAAAAAAAAAAAGGGTTCAAGTTTTTTTGGGGTGTTATACTTGGATTTGTTTAGGCCCAGGATCTTAAGAGTCTTCCCGCAGTCGCCCGGGGAAACTCTTAAGAGTCTTCCTGCACTTGCCGGGTTAATCCCTCATTCTTAGCCTTATTAGGAATGAAATTTTTAGACTAGTTTTAGTTTGGCGATTTTAAAACCTCTCACCTCATTTCAATATTGAGACCTTTTATACCATGTATGCGTCGTGTTTTTCCCTGGCAAGCGATACCGATCCTGTACATTTTTCTACCGAAAAATGTACAAATATATCTCCAAGGGCGATCTTCGGAGTGTTTTTATTTTTAATTTGTGTTTTACCTTGTTAGATGTCTAAGGAGCAACCTAAAGAAAAATAAAATAAAATTAATTAATACCATCTATTCTTCAGCACAAAATGAAGTAAAAGCTCAATTATTCAGATTGTTGCCATATATGTCAGAACTGACATGTAATTAGGAAGATAACACAAAACTGATGTAATATTTTACACAATAGTTAACAATTAACCTGGCCAGACAGACAGCTAAGGTCAAAGCTGGTGAAGATGAGTAACAATTTCTGTAGGAGGCTAGTTTTTATCCCGGGGTGACCATCTTCCCATCAAGGCAAGCTGGGTGGTGGAGAGCAGAAGACCCACAGGGACCAGTTACTTATAAACACAAAAATTATAGAGAGGTACACTTGAATTGGGCTGGATTCATTATGAAATATGACATCTATTCTCCACATTCTATACTAAAAGACAATCAGATATGCGAGGGAATCAGTGGAAGGTAATGATCAACTTCGTCCAAATCATTATATATACATTCATGTGTGTAGACAAACATTACAAACTTCTAATTCACTATCAATCTATTTATCCACTCTATATATTGCCAGACGACGTGAACAACGAGGGTTTCTTGAACACTGGTATAATAGCACCATTATCTATTTTATCTTGCTTCGCCTTTCATTTATCTCCCCCCCCACCCTCTCTCTCTCTCTCTCATATATGTATTTTGTTTTCCTCCCAAGACATCCATGAATTAAAAAAAAAAAAAAAACTAATTCCAGGACACAATTTATTTGTGCATTTTGTGGTAGAACAATAGTATATTCGTCTTCCATACCTCTTATTTTTACCTTCGATAATATTTTGTTTGTATCCCTTGTACTTTTATGTAATACAAACAATGTTATCAATTAAAACTGATGAAGATTGGTATCCATAATCAACGTCGTACTATATAACATATGCATGAGGTTTTTCTGTATTAATTTACTTAAAAATAACATAAACATTAAATAAAAATAAACGAAAACACCTTTTGGATATGTTTGGGCACTTATCTGTAGCCGTGTAAAGTTGAGTCGTATCTGGAGAAAAACTGAGCTGAAAAGCTAAGGACGGAAAAGTTGAGATCGGTCTTTGATGAGACCTTTAAATTCCCCGGTGAGATGTTAGCCTCCGTCCCCACCTTATGACTGAGGGCTGCAGAGAAGAAGGAAAATAACGCTCGTGTTAATCAGCATTTAACATCTGTTTAGGGCGTGGTCCTTTGGGGCCTATATAAACCCACGGACGACCAACTGGGCCTCAGTATCATCACTCCAAGTATCCCATCATGAAGGTTAGTATCGGAGACCTAAGAACCATAGTTTTATAAGAGTCTCAACCTCACCTTCTCTATATAGGAGGAAGGAGAATGTGAACCTTTCTCATATATAAATAACACTAGGACTCTATTGTATTTTTGTTTTACAGTCCAGTAATTTTCACATTTGTTAATACATACTGTAATCTCTAACGCATAAGACCTAATTCTTATGCCCCAATTCATAAACATTAATCAATAAGACCTATTTAGCAAACTCTTATGTCATAGATGGAGAGGCAATGTTGGTACAATCTTAATATTATTCTCAGATACAAAAAGGACATGTAACTCGAACTATAATATCTACACAATAATTAAGATCAAGATAGGTGCTCTAGCAGAAACGAATACAAACTTTGTTAATTGTTTGAGTCATTACGCCAATTTACAATTAATCTTACTAAGACGTTATTAGTGGAGTCTTTAAGTCTTTGCTTATAAATACTTTTACTAACTTACTGTTTCTCTTCAGCTAATTAATTATTTCAGAGGCATATTTTTTACAATTATATTCTCATCATATTGTAGTCATTGACATGTTCTTAACCACCATATAATTTTCAACATGCAATTTATATTTTACTGAATAATCAATGGGTGGATAAAATGTATACATAATTATATAAATAGATAATTTCATTATTTTCAAATTATTATATATATAATTATATATACCGGTATATATATAAATACATATATAGGCTACTGGTCGCTTCAATATGTAATATATGTATAATTCAAATACATAAGTGGTTAAGAACATATGTCCATAATTGTACTTAACCGATAAATGAAGGAAATAATAACCGTGTAAGGTATAAGGGTCGTAGGAACAAAGACTCTGCATTGCACTGTTAAATACATTCCGTTACTTTACGGTCACAGCACAGATATCGATATTGTCAACATAATACCGTAATTCTATATATTTACGGTTTACCTGCCTTATCTTAAAGGTATCATACAGTTCAGAGACTAGTAGTAAATAAGGTTATCGAACGTCATACTTTACGGTCTTTTACTGTTAAGTTTATTGATTTTTTTTTATAATTTAGGTATTTTCTAATTATTGTTCATGTATTCATCCCAAATGGCCACTTCATTGTCTAAACCGTCAACAACTATAGGTCTAAAAAGGGTACATAGAGTGTCAATACTTATTTAAGTTGATAGAGGTTCATTGGTACTGCTAAACCCATATAAAAATATCCCCTGAACAACATGTTTGTAAGTCTCACCACTGAAGCTATATACAACAACAGCCATTTTTAAAGAGCTCCTCAGTATATAAAACATATATGCCAAGCCAAAATAAGCCAATATAATAAGCAACAGGTGTGTATCATTATTATTATCATAATATATATTAACACCTTACGAGCGGCCTATGCGGTTTATTTATGTGTACCGCACAGCGGGGTGTTTTTAGCCAAAATAGGGCTGTTTACGTGATCATTTTCATGCCTAAATAAGACCCAGAACGTAAAACAAGTACCTATCCCTGAAAGGGCATAAACAGAGCTTTCGAATGACACCATAACGATCCTTGTATGATGGATAGTTTTCTTGCAATAACCGTGCAACGCGAGTGCAAAAAGCAGGTAATTCGGTACTTTCAGTACATAATTGAGTATGTAGCGAGTGAGAGAGGGAGGAGGGAGCTGAGATTTGTGTCAGTAGGTTCGCCGCGGTGGTCTGGAGCAGTCATACGCTCGCTAGTCTCCTGCCACCACTTGTCTCTCTCTCTCAGCCACATTACGTGCTGAAATTGCCACTCGAGTTATGTCGAGCGCCGCCACATAGTCCAGCTTTATTTAACTCGACTTATGTGTCTCGCCGATAAATAATGGTTAATTGTTATTATAGTGATGGGTAATTACTGTAGTAATACCCGATAATAATGACTTTGACCATTCCTTTATCAATCCCCAGGTCCTTCTGCTGTTGGTTGTTCTGGGTGTGGCTGTGGCCAAGAGTGACGGGAAGTACATTTCTTTCTCCAACGGAGTGCCAGACCAAGACGGAACGTACGAATACTACTTAAATACTAACACAGTTAGAGCGTTGCCCATCGTCTACATCCAGCCTTCCCCCACCGTAGTGCGCCCCATCATCCCCGCTGTGAAACCTGTGAAATGGATTCAGCCCGGGTATGTGGCCAAGACCCGAGGAACCGAGCACTATGCCCCTCTGCCAGAAGGGGGTCCCTACGCCTCCCACCACATCAACCTCCAGCCAGCACCTGGCACAGACTAAATTTTACAACAAACAAAACAAAATAACCATTGACGATAACATTGAAAGGGAATTATGTTTTTACTCAATAAAATTTTACTTCCACGATGAATTCCATTTTTGGATGAAAAACTACTCTGTAATCCTCGAACACTATCTTTCAATTAAACAAAATATAATGATTACCAATGTTATATATTTATCCGTTTGAATGTTTGTATTCCCCATCCCCAAAACAAAAGGTACCAGATACTCAAAGACTCCATAAGTTACAGAAAGGTAAGAGCTATAACCAACCAATCTACGAAGGGCAGATATTCATTTATTTACTTATTCTTCTTATATATGTTAAGTTTTCTCCCAAGACCTCCATCAAGCTTAAATTAATAAAGTACCCCAAACCCCTTCGATATAGATTTAGGCATATTTTGGTAGACAAATGTCCCAACCGATGGCTGGCTTCTATTATATTGCAGGCTCGCTTTCGCTCACCAGGAAAAACTGGACATCAAATGGCACGAAAGGCCTTAATATTGACCAATAAGTAGGCTGAAAGGTCTTAAAATAGACAAACTACCACCACGAACTATAGTCCATTCATTATAGGTAGACCAGAATTCTTGACCTCAAACCTTTATAACTCAAAAGCTAATAAAGTAATCTAGCTCATATTTTGACTGCTTAGGAAGAGTCAGCCAGGGCATTGGTGTGGAAATATATAGTTAATTTGCTCCTAACCTTCTTGAGATACAGTGCTTAGAAGTCATGATTCCTGGCCTACCTATAATGAATGAACTATAGTTTCTTTAATTTGGTGGATATCAAATAAAAACCTCTTGTGGTAATGATTAGGAGGGTCCGACAAGGAGGGGGAGGGGGGATCGGAAGGCCTTCTAGGTTAAGGGCAGAGTAATATTTATTGGCTTATTTATTTATAGATATATTAGTTTCTTTAGATTCCTCCTTAAACCTCGATTAAGCTTTAAGAAATACTTCCAAGCCCCCATTTCGAGATAAATGTGTGCATTTATCTCAAGGAAAATGCTCTGGCCGACGGCTGATTGCTCCTAAACTGCAGGCTTGCAATGGCTCGCCAGGAAAAAATCAATACCTTAATGCCAGGAAAGATTATGATATCACTAAGCTAATGGGGCTAAACATGACCTCCCCCTAACCAAAGCTGAAGCATACTTCTTCCCATATTGAAATGTAAAAACCCAGTAAATCGTTTATATAGTTTATTTTCTATGTTTGCATACTGACACATAGATATACAGTACAGTAGGCCTACACGAGTAATTATAATACCTTTACCTAACTCACGTCTCCGGAGGCGCAAAATACCACAACATAATTTATAGTATGCCAGATTAAAATATAATGGATCTCATAGTATTCAAATACTTAAGGGGATAGATTGATTTAATTGAGTATTTATATATCTATTTATTAATTGTTAGTTTCCTCCGTAGAACTCCATGAATCGTAAAAAAAAACCCACAAGAACCCTATTAAAGAAAAATATGTGCATTTTGTTGTCGGTTCCTCCTAAATTGCAGTGCTCGCTTGCGTTCACTATGAAAAAATCGACGTCTAACGAAAGGTCTTAAAATCTCCAAAGTAATGGGACGAATGTCTTATAATCTCATATCTAATGGGACATGGGGTTCAACCCCCCCCCCCCCCCCCTCCACCCTCCCCGATAATTCTTCATTACTATTTAGTACTGCATATCATTAGCCGAAAGTTTGCAAACATTATTTAGGAAGGATCTCTTGAAAAATGAAGAAAGTCAACAGAGTAGGCCTATTCTGACGCAAGTTACCCTTTCAGTTTCGAAGATGCACGTATTAATATTAGTTTGTCTATCATAGACGATTTTACAAAGATTAGGAAAGATCTGTGGGAGTCAGTGGGTTAATAGAGATCCTTTTTACCCACCTGACTTACTCTAGATGATTATTCATCTGCATAATACTATAATTGTCTAATGTAAGCTGATATATAATGTTATAACGCGTCATAATCCTCCAAGGGTTAACCCTTTCAAGCTCCAAAACGCATTTCTTTTCTGTTTTCTGGTATTTAATAGACGATTGTATTAAGATTAAGAAGGGTATATGGAAGTCAGAGGGTTGATTGAGATAGTCTTTACCGTTTTAATACCCACAGATCCTTCCTAAGCTGCATAACATCGTCTAATGGTAGCCAAAATAAACTGCAAAAACGCGTCAGAGCTTCAAGGTGTTAATAAACTGACCAAGCCAATACCTCAGGTTGAAGACGGTGAAGGTAAATTATAAACCCCCTTGACAACAATAATAGGTTGGAACTCACACTCCAATATGACTATGAAATATATCCAAATATTGTATGTGAGGTGAATGATTAACCAGGAAGTAGTTCCTTGAATTTAGTGAGTATCGATCAACAACTTGATGTAGTCATGATTGGGAGGGTCCGACAAGTGAGGAGTGGTATGTCTGCAACCCTGACCAAAACTAAATGTTTGGGATATATATAATATATATATATATATATATATATATATATATATATATATATATATATATATATATATATATATATATATATTGTTATGTTGGGTTATAATGATTTATAACTTGTGATATAGTCTGCATAACGATCCAAGTATGGACTGATAGACCTTGATAAAACTTGACAGGGTCAAATCTAGCACTTTCTTAATCACACACAATAGGTATTCAATTTGGATAATACAGAACTCAATAACAAGACAGATATAGATACACAGATGGGTTTTATTTAAAGAGTGGTCTAGCTAGAGGAGCCGTAGACTATCTTCATGTAATGGGTAAATAGTGGCAAGGTACAAATATAATCTGGTATATTCAGATAGTCTCTGATGCAATAACATAATTATATTAACAACAATGCACTGACAATATATTGTTAGTGAATTGGTGCTTGTAATCAGAGAATGGTATAAACACTTGTGGTTAAATATAAGGTAATAACCTGTAGCAACTAAAATACATAAAACATGATAATATCAACCCTCAACACAATAATCAATGGGGGTCGAGTGTCTTCCGTGAAAGAAGTAATGCAGTAATTAAATATAAATAATCTCAAAGGGAGAGCTGGGGAGAATTGAGTGTGAAACAAACACTTATGGGGTGATTCACACAGTAAAAAGGGGGGAGTGGCGCCAGGTATGAAGGTCCTAAAGTGACCTTCCGACTTAAGGTAAACAGGTCAGGTCACTAGCTGGACTGAGAGGTGTTGAGAATTTAATTTATAGTTAATGCAAATACGAGCTGAATCTAAAAAGTAGTTCAAAATAAGTGGTGGCAGATGAATAAGTAATTTAATTTATACAAAGATAGACTCGCAGAATAGTAAACTATGCGTGATTTTTTTATCTCTTATATTCACGTTAAGCGATCGATCGTATAAAATAATAACGAATCGAGCTTAGGAATTCAGATATATATATAATGAATATGGAATCAGGAATATACTGAATAAATGACTACAAAGTGATATAGAGACTGACTAACATGAATAAACAAAGTTAATCAAGAATGGCTCTGAGGACGCGGTTATAATTGAAGCGTAGGAGTAGAATAAACTGATCTATAAATAAATCATTAGAACTGGGCGCATACGACGAAGTTATGCTAAATAATACTTACAGCAGTATTAATAGAAGTTCTGAACAAGTTAACAGAGACTTTAAATTACATACACTAATATACGAAGTGTAAGGGAATGATGTACAACTATATGGAAACTATGCAATGCTGAAATTCCTGAGCAGGAAGGATCAGAATTACTTACATCGGTAATCACATGAACGGAAATAAGAGTTCATAAAATAATTACAAAGGTGGTTATATCACTGAGTTTAAGAGGGGAGGGGGAGGAGTAAATTAATTTTCACAGGGACAAGAACATTCGCTATGAAATTGAGCGTAGGTTCTAGGTAATAATGTTTGCAGAAGGAAATCAATTCATTAAATACACTGTGCCTTCGAATCACATAATACAGCACAGAATACATATATAGGAAAATCTGTGAACGTGGGGGCAAGGTAACTGATTGAATATAATTATATGTCGTATGTGTAAGAGTGTGATGGCAAGTTAATTAAGGAATAAGTTTAGTGTTAAATCACAGTTATAACACGAGTGGTAGATTAGGTTCTGAAGGATTAACACTTATGAAAACTGAATGATCTTTGGCACAGATCACATACTTGCTTAACACAGCACGGTTCACATAGTTTACCTTACTACCTCAACAACAATAACACAATGTAAGATACACAGGGACACTTAGGGCATTTGGAGGACAGGGGTCGAGAGTACAAGTCTGGCCAACGTTGATCTTGGGTCCGTGGAGCAGCGCTTCAGGGGTGTAGGGCGTTGCTCGAGCAGGGGTCCAGAGGTTCAGACTTCAGCTAGGCAGGGCGTCCACAGGTAGGACTTCAGGAATACCTCAGGCAGGTACTCTCTGGGGGGGTAGGGGCAGACTGGGGCAAGCCAACACTTTTAATTAGCTACTCTAAGCCCGAAGGTTTTAGAATAGTATTGAGGTGTGGATTGCATACCCCTCTCTAATTTTCTAGAGGTAATATGTGGCATTATATTTGACTCTCGTTTCCCTGGTCTCGAAGTCACAAAGTTAGGGAGAAATGGTTGTGTGGTTATTGTGAGGTAAATACTTAGCCTAGACTTGGAAGTTTGGTATTGACATAATGGTATACTTCCAAGGTATAATAATACATAGTTAATGGTTATTTACTTAGCATAATGAGTGAGAAATCTCTCGTAAGCTGGGCTAGGCCTTTATTCCTAGTTCAACATGAATCTTCTTATATCTTGCTGGTTAGATCTCGTTACCTGGAGATTCTTGTATCTATGTTTCAGTCGTCTCCCGGTTGTCTTTCAGTTCCATTTATGTCGGTAGGCTTCGAGGTGTTCATATTGCATTAGCATAAACATATTTTCGTTGTAATGCAAATCTGTAGAAACGGCGAATGCTATGTGTTGGATCGTTGACTTCATTTGAAAGGTGGGAGGTAATTGGTTGACACAGGTGAGTAGTGATTGGCTGAGGTTTCCCATTCTCGAACTGTGTTGTTGATGGGTCAGAGCATGTAGTAAATTGGGTGACATATATTCTGGTTGGGTTAATCTGGGGTGACTCCTCTATTTTGTTTGATCCTTCCGGCTGCTTCTGTTCTTCTTCTTATGTTGTGGTGGGTGAAGACTGGCTATCCTACATGTTGTTCCTTCCGGGTTTGCTTGAAGGCCCGTCATTTCACCACATTCGTCGTAGAAAAAGTTGCGACCTCGCTATTTAATAGTGTAGGACCTGGTGGTGAGTGAATTTGCTATTGGTGTCAACCCTTGAAGAGTATGGAGCCAAAGTGTGGTAGGGACATCTGTTGGTGCACTTGTGTCCATTGTTATGTTTATTTGCCAGTCTTCCTCAGCTTTTCTGGCTATCTGCAGTAACTTGCTGGGCCTAACTATTTTTGTAGGTACGGTGGCCTTGAAGAAGGTGACCTTGTTTATTTTCATGGCGGTAGGTATTTCAGGAGGAGTTGTGGTAGACTTTACAGTAGGGATCGTGGGGGGTTGTGTGGCAGGAGGAAGCTTGCTGGGTGTTCTACTGGTTGTAGCCGGTGGAGGAGTGGTGAGGACATTGGAGGAGGTAGGTTGAGGTAAATTTGACCTCGCACTAACATGAGGGGTCCCCTTAGCTGTTGGCCTGGTAGGTTGCATTAAGTCTCGCCGGACATAGGTGGGTTGGAAGGTGGGGGCCCATCGTTGAGGGGGCATCACACGTCGGCCATATCTTGTACATGTGGGGTTAGACCGAATAGGGATTAGAGAAGGTTTGTTTACACGTGATTGTGGGGAAGGGGAGGAAGCTGAGCTAGTGGATAGAGGCGGCCTATTACATCCTTTTTAGTAGGGTCATTTGCTTGGAATCCGTGACCATTTTGTTCCTACCTTTTTCTCTCGATGGATTTGACAACCTGAACCATTTTAAAGGAAAATTAGCTCCTATGCCCCTCTGAAAAATGACGGCTAACTCTGCTAGAGCCCAATATTCAAAACGGCCGCCAACGCCATCTTGAAAAACATGAAATGTAATATCTCTGGCATCAGATGAGCTACATGGACAAATGAGGTGTCCTTTTTCACTAATTCTGGCATTACAAATCCACTGGAATGGTTATTGTATTGTATTGTATTGTATATTGTATTGTTATTGTATTGTATTATCCTAATTGTACATACTAATCTGCCACTTCACTGTCACTACATGATTCACTGTATGAGCCACTATCAGAATCACTGTCCTCTCTTTCGCTGCTATCATCACTGTTGTTCTTTGCCTGCGGTGTATATCTAATGTTACTTTTTTACTGTTTCAGATAGATCGCATGCGCATCTGATGAAAATCGTCGACTTGTGAAGTGATCGAAATAATGGATAATAGAAGAGAGAGTGAAGAGTTACCAGACAAGACATTAAATTAATACGAGTGCATTTTACTCTGTGGTAAGCGATGTACCGCAGATGATCGTTTGGAAAACATTACACCTGAGAAGTGGGAATCCATCTGGGAAAAGTCTTTACAATGGAAAGAACTTGATAAGGTTCAACATATACATGAAAATGTGGATGGGGAGAAGGGACCAAAGGGTCACCACATGCATAGCACTTGTTACGCATCATTATCCAGCAAGCGCAAGCTCTCTCAAGCCGAAAAACGCAAACACAAATCCGAGGAACGTCTTGAAAGAGATGAAGCATCAGATCAACAAGACCCTTCCCCAGAGGCCAGTGCTCCTAAAAGGCTCCGCTCCAGTATGGGTGTCCTTCACGATAAGACTCTATGTGTGTGGTGCATGAAAGGGGCATACAAGAGTAGTGATCGTGACAAGCAGATTTTACTCCTATCAACAGTAGATGCCTGGACTAAATTCAAGTTACATACTGTCTGTCTGGAAGATGAGGTCATGAGATTGAGACTTGACACTCTGATTGCATCCATCCCAGATAGTCAAACAGCAGTTGGATTGGAAATCCGCTACCATTGTGCGTGTTGGCGCAAATATGTAAGCAACCACAAGCCCCTTTCAGATGAAAGCACTCAACATCTGCAGCGTGTAAACCTCCGAGAGGCCCAAGCTCTGTTCTTTCATCATATTCGTCAAGTCATCTTCAAAGACCATGAAATTCGCACACTGCAAGGCCTGCTGCAAGACTATAAGCGCATTATCTCAAATTACAGACATAACTCAGTAGTAAAATCCAGCTACTTAAAGGAAATTCTCGTCAATGAATTTGGGGAAGACATCGGATTTCATGAACGCATTCAAAAGAATGTGAGTGAACTGGTATATGATACAACAGCAGCAGGTACATACATCGAGGCGGCAATATCTTCATTAGGTGTCAACAATGATCAGTTGGTGATGAATGTTGCGGCACGACTCAAAGAGCAAGTCATCAGGACAAATACTATTCCCTGGCTCCCATATATACACGAGTTGGAGAGAGAAGAAGACCTCAGTGAGCTCCTGCTGAAGCTGCTCACATGGCTGAAACACCCAAATAAGTCTGCAATTGATGACAGTCCATCCGTCCGATCGATTGCATCTATCCTCACAAGCTACATCACTGGAAAATGCACTGCATTTGAGAAAAATCTCTCTGTCTTGCTACATGGACTGACCAAGAGTAGGGAGATAGTCGACATAAAACACAAAGATGGACTGGGCATCAGTTACAATGACGTACTTATGCTGCGAGATTTTTGGGTGGTCAATGACCTCAAGTGCTCATCTGATTGCCCCTTCGAACTAGCTGAGGGTAAGCCTGCTATCGCTATAGTCGACAACGATGACTTCAAGAGCGACACACCGACCGGTGCTGGCCAGTCACACCACACTAATGTCATGTTTGTGCAGCGAGAATAATTTGATACAGAACTTCCTTCCGAGAATCACGAGGATAGACCAGTTCCCGGTGCCAACTTTGCAGCAAACCTCTCGACAACTCTCAAAGAGCTCGGAAGTGAAATGCAAAAAGTCAACCCATACAAGACAGCGAAGCATGGTGAACCACCTCTCAGGCAGCCACCAGCTAATCAAAGTACTCCGCCTCCTGACACATCGGTGCAAAGAATTCGTGGTGTGATCCATGCATTGGCCAGGGCGCAAGATGACCGAACGAGACCTAAGCCAGAAGAACAGACTGTGCCTGGGTTTTCAGGGTTTCACGCCAGCATGTCAAATGCAGATGAGAAGAGTCGAGCAATATACCACATGACCTATCCCAACCCACCCAGTAAGACAATTCTCAATGATGTGGTGTGTAAGCTTGCAAAATCAATCAAAGAAAAAAAGATGCCTTTTGCAATAATTGTTGGTGATCATCCTGTCTACGTGCTCATGCTAGAGTTGAAAAGTGAGAATGCTGAGCTGTTTAGCAAAATTTGACCATTCATGGCACCCTTCCACATCCAAATGTCATTCATCTACACTATATACAAGAGGTTTAAGGGATCTGGCATCTCAGATGTGTTGGTGGCAGCTGGTGTTATAGCAGACGGGTCTGTTGATCAAGCCCTTCGTGGAAAACATGTTAAGCGTGGGGTTCGCTGCTTGCGACTATTCTACGAGACTCTGGTCCACCATGTCATAGACAAACGTTTGGAAGATTCCCCTCTATCTGAAGAAGTAAAGGCATCCCTTGCCAAGCTTCGACATCCGATTGATGCACATGAACTTGCAGATGAACATGCAGAGCTAGAGAGAAATGCTGAGCTGTAGGACCTCGTTGATGCTCTCTTCAAGGACTTTGAGGGTGCTCCACAAGCAGAATACTGGATGTCATTCATGGAAATGGTTGAGGTTCTAACTCAAACTATCCATGCAATCAGAACAAGCAACTGGACTGAGTTCAAGTCCTCACTCAAGCTCATGCTTCCTTTGATGCAAATCTATGATAATGACAAGTATTGTCGGCATCTCCCCGATTTCACCGCAGTGCTTGATACCCTTCCTGTCGATTAGGCTGCATTCATGGAGAGTGGCATGTTTGCACAGTCAATGACAGGAAAACCATATTTGTGTGTCACCCTCGACATATGGATAGAGTCAACAATGAATAAGGGCTCTAAGCTGAAGTTTGGTTAGTTGGCCATTCTGAACAATGAAAAGCAGCTCCTTTCAAACACTCGGAATGTCAATAACATCAATCGGGTGAGAACAAAGGTCCATCGCCATGGTAATCGCAAGAAACAAGGAAAAGGGAAGCATGCGGATTGCTTGTCGAATAAAATGAAGAAGGATGAACAAGCTGTACAGGATATAAGCGCATGTCTCACTGAATTCAAGTGTGATCCATTTGACCATACAAACAAGACACTTCGATCCCTACAGTCAGGAATCCCAGCCTCAGACGCTCTCGCTGCCGACTTGAAATCGGCAAAGGAGGATGGCTCAAGCAAACTGAAGTAGTTCTTGAATGAGAGAGTGTATTCCAAGACCAAGTCTCTCAACGACAGAGTTCCCCGTAGCAAGTGATTGAACTTTTCAACTCAGGAATTGAAGAAAGCAGATGGTGAGAACCTGAAGGGAAAGACTGAGGAAATGGAGCGTAATACCTTGGCCTCTGTTCTCGGACTGGTTGAAACGAGTGGTGCCCTCAAACTTCAAGAAGTCCTGCAGCATCGTGTTACAGCCGAGTGCCTTTCCATCTTCAACGTCAATGGAACCATCCGTACGGCACAGAAAAGCAAGCTTCAACAAAAACTAACTATGACTGTCTTTCCAGAGCCTGATGTATACACGTCTATTATTGATATGGGCCTCATCTGGTGCCTAACAACTCCTACCATTGAAGACAGAGAGAAGGGAGACGGTACCAAGTATACCTGGGGAGATTATGCAGAGAAGTTGGTGCACTTCGTTCTAACGAGACACAAGCATGCTGACCGCATCATTTGCGTCAATGATTCATATGATCAGAATTACACGATCAAGGACAATGAGAGAATACTGCGCCAAAAAAAACTGCCAATTAGCAATGTCTTCATGAAGACAGAAGATAAATTTCCTTATAGTAAAGTTTTCCATGCTCTCCTGGGTAAACCTGAGAACAAAATCCGCCTTGAGGCATTTCTTCAAACGGAATTCCAGAGAACAGCAGCAACAACTAGCACCGAGATCATCTACTGTGTAGTTGGCAGCATTGCAAAGAATCTCACCACAGGCAAGCTTGTGCCAGAGCTCACATGCTCCCATGCAGAGGCAGATACGGCAATGCTCACCATATATAGTGTGCTCCGGTCAGACAGCTACACAGCAGCTGTCGTTCTTGACACAGAGGACACAGACAACTACGTGCAAGCGGCATATGTTGCTCAGAAGACAACAGAAATCCTGTGTGTGAAACGCAAACGTCAGCTTATCGATGCCCGATGTTTGTGCAGTGATGCAATGGCTGCATCCATCATACCACTTCATGTCCTCACTGGGTGTGACCACAACTCTGGCTTCTATGGAGCAAGTAAGAAGCTCATCGCAGATTGTCTGGAGAAGTCTAAAGAGGCACACGACCTGCTAGCAGCATATGGTACACAGCTCCTAGTCACAGAACAGGTCATCAGTGATTTGGAGCGGTTTGTCATTCGATATGTCTATGGTGATACCAAAAGCAAGACCCTGGGAGATGCGAGGGCAGCGAAATGGAGAGCTCAGAAGAAAAAAAGCACTATCCGACTTGTACCTGACTTGGACAGTCTCCGTCCACACTTGGAGCGTGCAAACTATCTTGCATATTTGCAAAAGCATTACCAGCTCCAAAGTCACCCCTCACCGATCGGCCATGGATGGCATCTTGTAAATGGCCTATGTCTGCCTGTCCGTTCAACCCAGCCCCCACTTCCCCCATCCATACCACTACCTACAAATCCGCAGGCAGAGAACAACAGTGATGATAGCAGCGAAAGTGAGGACAGTGATTCTGATAGTGGCTCATACAGTGAATCATGTAGTGACAGTGAAGTGGCAGATTAGTATGTACAATTAGTATAATACAATACAATAACAATACAATATACAATACAATACAATACAATAACCATTCCAGTGGATTTGTAATGCCAGAATTAGTGAAAAAGGACACCTCATTCGTCCTTGTAGGTCATCTGATGCCAGAGATATTACATTTCATGTTTTTCAAGATGGCATTGGCGGCCATTTTGAATATTGGGCTCTAGCAAAGTTAGCTGTCATTTTTCAGAGGGGCATAGGATCTAATTTTCCTTTAAAATGGTTCAGGTTGTCAAATCCATCGAGAGAAAAAGGTAAGAACAAAATGGTCACGGATTCCAAGCAAATGACCCTACTATTTGGGGTGTGCCGAATTAAAGGTGGAGAATGAGAGCTAGTAGAAGGAAGAGGACTGCGTCTGCGAAGGAGAGGTACAGGTCGAACAACAGGTTTATGTGTAAGATTAGAAGTAGTAGGAGCTGGAGATTTAAGTTTGGAGGCATACGATGGCAGTTGTGTCGAGTGTGACACCAAAGGGATAGGTAACATGGGGGAAAGTGAGGAGAGAGGTGGAGCAGGAGGTTGTACAGAAGTTTGAGTGAGGGGAGGAATGTTAGCTATAACAGGTGTTGTAGGTCGGGTGCCGGAAAATTCTGAATATGAGTGCACACTGACAGATGGAGAAGGTTGAACAGGTATAGCGGGGCAGAAACTGTGCGTGTAGGAAACGTAGGCATGGGTGTGTACCCCAGAGGTGGGGGGTGTGTTTGAGGAAGAGGGGTGGGAGTGTGAGGTAATTGGTTGAGATTTAGAGGAGGCCTTTGGCGGCGTGAGGATGAGACAGATAAAGGTAGCTCAGGAAGTGTGGGCTCTGTGGATCCTAAATTGTGGTTATTAGTTGCAGGCAACATGTCATTCTGATCAGGATTAGCAAGCATCACATTATTATCATTGATAGGTTGAAATCTACGTATGTGTCTGTTACGATACATGCGTGACTCACCAAAATAATTAATGGTAACCTGGTAACAGTTAGGTACAGCTACTATCTCAAAAGGGCCTTTGAATCTGAGTTTTAATTTGGATGGAACCGGTAAGAATGCTACCATGACGAGATCGCCAATGCAATGTGGGCTGTCTTTAGTTGTTTCATCTGGTTGGAGATCTTGCACATACTGAATTTGTCTGAGACAGTTTTTTAGGTGGACGAGAGATTGGTCGAAGTTGGAGGAGGGCTCATACGGGGCAGCTAGATGACGGAGGGGGAGGAGCAAGGGTGCTACTCCGAATACTCGTTCATGAGGTGAGATGCCATATTCTCGAGGGCAGGTGTTTATTCCCCATTGTACAATTTTGACTTGGCTGGACCAATTCTTTGAATCCATTTGTTGCAATCTTGTCCGTATTTGATTGGCAATGGTATGATGGCTTCGTTCACATATCGAATTCCCCTGAGGCCAGTAAGGAGAAGAATGGCTGATCTTAAACCCACACATTAAAGAGAGTTGTGACCAGATATGGCTAATAAACTCAGGAGCGTTGTCAGAGTGGATTGCTTCAGGGAGGCCAAAATAAGGAAAGACATGTTGGATGAGTGCCTCTGCAACTGAAATGGCTGAGTGTTCTTTGGCGGGGCACGTGATGACATATTTTGAATAAGTGTTTACAAAAGTGATGATATATTTGTAGCCATGACTATTTTCAAGGGGACCCATGATATCTGCTGCAAGCAATTGCCAAGGCTTGGAGGCAACTAGCTTGCCGGAAGGACCAGCTGTGCGGGTTCGATCCTTACCCAAGGCACAGGCTTTGCATGCTTCTATGATTCGTTTTGCATTGACATACGGGGATGGGGTCCAATAAACCTGATGAAATGCAGTGATGAGTCTTCTTTGAGCAAGATGTATTCCATTATCCATGTGGATGGATTGCATCGTTGATAAGGCGTTTTGGGTGGTGACTACAATGTTTCCTTCTAACGTGAAAATATTTTGTCGCCTCGCCTGGTGAGCTGGTCGAAGATCTTTCTGGGCATTCAATCTGGTTTTAGTTTCCTCTGGTATTGCTACACCAGCTCTTGCTGGCTATTGTCCAACGAACCGTGGTGATGTATTGCAAAAATGGTATGGGGCGAATCGTCTTGGTTAGAGGTAGAGTTGGTGGATGGAAAGGGAAGACGAGAGAGAGCATCAGCATTAGTGTGTAATTTCCCTGGACAATAAACGATATCCAGATCGAATTCTTCCAGTGATTCTCTCCATAGAACAATCATAGCATTTTTGGTATCAGATTTTCTGAGCCATTGAAGGGCGTGGTGGTCTGTCATTACCATGAACTTGACTCAGGCCAGGTAGGCTTTGAAATGCTGTAGTGCCCAAATCATTCCAAGGCATTCCTGTTTGGTTACCGGGTAATTTATTTCTGGTTGATTCAGGGTTCTGCTAGCACATGCAATTATGTGTCTTTTCTGTCTCTTGTTTGACCTAGAATAGCACCAATTCCAAATTGGTACACGTCCGTGTACAACCGGAATGGTTTTGTATAGTCTGGGAAAGAGACCACTGGAGATGCAACTAATTTCTCTTTGAGGCTATTGAAAATCTGAAGTCTGGGATCGGTCCAAATGAAGGGCTCTTCTTTTTTAGTGAGATCATGTAGGGGCTTGGCGATCGTGGCAAATTTTTTCCACAAATCATCGATAATACGACGCAAGGCCTAAAAAGGCACGTACACCTTTTACGTTAGTGTGTGGGGGGGGGGGGGGGAGGGGGGATTTTACTTATAGCCTCTAGCTTGCAAGGGTCTGGGGCAATGCCCTCTTCAGATACAATGTGACCTAAGAAATTTACTTTATTTTTGGCTAGAGTACATTTGGAGGGTTTGAGTTTTAGATTGGCATCCCGGACCCACTGAAAAACTTGTTTTAGGCATTGCAGATGTTCGGCCCAAGTAGTGCCAAACACAATGACATCATCCAGATAGGTCAAACAAGTTTCCCAAGTTAATCCCTGCAACACTGACTCCATTAATCTGGAGAATGTGGCTGGTCCATTACAAAGTCCAAAGTGTAGGACTGTAAATTCATATAATCTCCCTTAGCTGGTGGAGAAGGCTGTTTTTTGTTGGTGTTCTGGCAACACAGGTACTTGCTAATAGCCAGTTTACAGATCAAGAGTGGTGAACCATTTGGCACCTAGCAGAGAATCAAGAGAGTCATCGATGCTGGGAAGAGGGGTGGCGTCCTTGATGGTGACGTCATTTAGTTGCCGATAATCTATGCAGAATTGGGTGGATCCGTCCTTCTTACGGACCAAGACTGCTGGCGAAAACCAGGGGCTGGTAGATGATTTTACTATTCCAGTGGCAAGCATATCCTCTACTTGTTTTTCTTCTTCCTGCCTTTGAATGGAGTTCTTTCTTCGGATAGGTTGCTTGATGGGGTGGCCCACGGTGTGAATGGGGTGATGCAACACTTCAGTTTTTCCTATAGCTCGACTAGAAGTAGCGAAAATGTCTTGATATGAGATAAGGAGTTTTCTGAGGTCAGTTTGTTGATTGTTGGTAAGAGTAGAAGGTATGTCAGGAAGGGTTTTTTTATAAGGCGGGGAAGAATCAGAGGGGACAGAAAGTTCTTCTGTGTACATTTCTAGCTCGCCAATAGCTAGGCCTTTTGGCAAGGTGACAGGCTTGTCTGAAATGTTGGCAATTTTAATGCAATTGAGGTGGTGTGGTAGCAGGCTAGGACCGGTTAGGCATACCCCATTGAAAGGGCTTTGGAGGTGTGGGGTCACAAGGACATTTCCTTCTATAGTAGGAACTAAAGGAATCCATTTCTCATGATGAGGGGGGACTGTAATTGGAAGTGGATACTATGGTAGGAGAAATGACATGATGGGGGTAGGGGGCATCATTAATCTTAGTTTGGGGTGCAGCAGTGATAGGGGGAGTGAGTGGCAATTTTATGTATTTGAGCTGCTTCAAGTTACCTAGAGGAGGTGAGGTTTTTGGTGTTTGTTCAGGTTTGGACGGTGGGTCATAAGAAAATGTCCTGTGCCTACAATTAATGGAGGCACTTAGAGAGATTAATAAATGAAGCCCCAGGTATCCGTCATACTTGGATTCACTAGAATTGTAGATTACAAAGGAGTGCTGAGCTCCGTGATTAGGGTGGGGGGTCTAAACATAAAGGGGGAGTGACTGACCCAGGTTGGGAATAACCTGGTCGTTTGCACTAATTGAGATGATAGGAGAGGACTGGATTTCCCCGAAAACCTGCTTATGTTTTCGGAAAACGGGAAGGAATAGACAAGAACGGGAAGCCCCCGTATCTAGGAGAAGTCGAACTTCCACCCCATTCAGGGTGATTTTTCTGTACACCGGCAAACCATTATCCGGTGTTTCATAATGAGCCTCCACCATGGTCACAACAATTTGTTTGGGGGGGCCGCCAAAAAAATCTAGTGGCTCTGGTTTATAGGTTTCTGGTTGATATGATGAGGTAAGTTCTCCTTTGACGTCTCCTTCGTCCACTCCAGCAGTTCCATCTTCAATCATGGATGAAATTTGATGTGGCTTCACCCAGGGAATCTGTGCCCACCAATTTGGAGTCCTGGTCCTCTTCCTGGTTAGTTCGCTGAAAGATCTCTTCAGCGACCACAGCATACAAGATCCGGTGCAGGGTTTCCAGTCCGCAGAGCGGATTCTTGCCCCTTCCTCAATTTTTTGAGATGCCCTAGGAGCTGCAGGGCGACTAGAGGAAGCTGCACCGGAAGTGGGGTGGGTGGTGATCTTGCTGATCACCGCTATTTTGCTGGTGGTGCTTTGTTCGGTTTGTTCCCTGGCTTGCCGCAACGCCAGATTCTTCTTATTACTGGAAAATCTGCATCATAGGTTGTAGGTTCCACTATGGAAAAGTGGTCAGTTACGGGATCAGGCAAGATTCTGACCAGTGCTTAAAATATTGTCTTCTTTCTCTGGGTGGTGGTTTCGTCCGGGAAAGCAGTTAAAGCCAGCTGTTGCAGTTGATCGATAGTTCCATCAAAATCCCCTGAGTAGGCTACTTGATGGAATTTTTTATCCGCAATGGTCTGTCCCAATACAGGATTAATAGCTGTATGTACGTAAGCTTCAAATTGGGCCCAGGTGAGCCCAGGCATGTTGTCATGCACGTATCCTGACACCTTTGTTGCATATTTACCAAGCTTAACCACAATGGTGTGTATCTTGGAATTGTCTTCGTTCCCAAACACAATGTCTAGGATCAGTTTGACTATTTCCAGGTAAGTATATATGTCATAGTCCTCAGGTTTAAAAGCCGGGATATCAAGAGACCTAAGAGCTGCTGCCATGATGAATAATGTAAAACCAATTGAATACAAAGGATAAATAAATATTTACAGTAAGAACTCTCGTGCTGATATGCCGTATCAAGACACCGCTGCCGCCAGTGTTATGTCGGGTTATAATGTTATAATGATTTATAACTCGTGATATAGTCTGTATTACGATCCAAGTATGGACTGATAGACTTTGATGAAACTTGACAGGGTCAAATCTAGCATGTTCTTAATTACACACAATAGGTATTCAATTTGGATAATACAGAACTCAATAACAAGACAGATATAGATACACAGATGGGTTTTATTTAAAAAGTGGTCTAGCTAGAGGAGCCGTAGACTATCTTCATGTAATGGGTAAATAGTGGCAAGGTACAAATATAATCTGGTATATTCAGATAGTCTCTGATGCAATAACATATATTAACAACAATGCACTGACAATATATTGTTAGTGAATTGGTGCTTGTAATCAGAGAATGGTATAAACACTTGTTGTTAAATATGAGGTAATAACCTGTAGCAACTAAAAGACATAAAACATATGATAATATCAACCCTCAACACAATAATCAATGGGGGTCGAGTGTCTTCCGTGAAAGAAGTAATGCAGTAAACAAATATAAATAATCTCAAAGGGAGAGAGAGCTGGGGAGAATTGAGTGTGAAACAAACACTTATGGGGTGAGTCACACAGTAAAAAGGCGGGAGTGGCGCCAGGTATGAAGGCGCATATCCTAAAGTGACCTTCCGACTAAAGGTAAACAGGTCAGGTCACTAGCTGGACTAAGGTGTTGAGAATTTAATTTATAGTTAATGCAACTACGAGCTGATACTCAAAAGTAGTTCAAAATAACTGGTGGCAGATGAATAAGTAATTTAATTTACACAAAGTTAGACTCTCAGAATAGTAAAATATGCGTGATTATTTTATCTCTTATATTCACGTTAAGCGATCGTATGTAATAATAACGAATCGAGCTTAAGAATTCAGATATATATATAGTGAATATGGAATCAGGAATATACTGAATAAATCACTACAAAGTGATATAGAGACTGACTAACATGAATAAACAAAGTTAATCAAGAATGGCTCTGTGGACGCGGTTATAATTGAAGCGTAAGAGTAGAATAAAATGATCTATAAATAAATCATTAGAACTGGGAGTATACATCGAATTTATGCTAAATAATACTTACAGCAGTATTAATAGAAGTTCTGAACAAGTTAACAGAGACTTTAAATTACATACACTAATATAAAAATTGTAAGGGAATGATGTTGAACTAAGTAATTGAAACTATGCAATGCTGGAATTCCTGAGCAGGAAGGATCAGAATTACTTACATCGGTAATCACATGAACGGAAATACAAGTTCATAAAATATTTACAAAGATGGTTATATCACTGAGTATAAGAGGGGAGGGGGAGGAGTGAATTAATTGTCACAGGGACAAGTACATTCGCTATGAAATTGAGCGTATTCTAGGTAATAATGTGTGCAGAAGGAAATAATTTCACGAAATACACTGGGCTTCAACTCACATAATACAGCACAGAATGCATATATAGGAAAATCTGTGAACGTGGGGGCAAGGTAACTGATTGAATATAATTATATGACGTATGTGTAAGAGTGTGATGGCAAGTTAATTAAGGAATAAGTTTAGTGTTAAATCACAATTATAACACAAGTGGTAGACTAGGTTCTGAAGGATTAACACTTATGAAAACTGAATGATCTTGGGCACAGATCACATACTTGCTTAACACAGAACGGTTCACATAGTTTACCTTACTACCTCAACAACAATAACACAACATAAGATACACAGGGACACTTAGGGTTTTTGGAGGACAGGGGTCGAGAGTACAAGTCTGGCCAACGTTGATCGTGGGTCCGCGGAGCAGCACTTCAGGGGTGTAGGGCGTTGCTCGAGCAGGGGTCCAGAGGTTCAGACTTCAGCTAGGCAGGGCGTCCACAGGTAGGACTTCAGGAATACCTCAGGCAGGTACTCTCCGGGTGGGTAGGGGCAGACTGGGGCAAGCCAACACTTTTAATTAGCTACTCTGAGCCCGAAGGTTTTAGAATAGTATTGAGGTGTGGATTGCATACCCCTCTCTAATTTTCTATAGGTAATATGCGGCATTATATTTGACTCTCGTTTCCCCGGTCTCGAAGTCACAAGGTTAGGGAGAAATGGTTGTGTGGTTATTGTGAGGTAAATACTTAGCCTAGACTTGGAAGTTTGGTATTGACATAATGGTATACTTCCAAGGTATAATAATACATAGTTAATTGTTATTTACTTAGCTTAATGATTGAGAAATCTCTCATAAACTGGGATTGGCCTTTATTCCTAGTTCAACATGAATCTTCTTATATCTTGCTGGTTAGATCTCGTTACCTGGAGATTCTTGTATCTATGTTTCCGTCGTCTTTCGGGTTGTCTTTCAGTTCCATTTATGTCGGTAGGCCTCGGGGTGTTCATGTTGCATTAGCATAAACATATTTTCGTTGTAATGCAAATCTGGAGAAACGGGGAATGCTGTGAGTTGGATCGTCGACTTCATTTGAAAGGTGGGAGGTAATTGGTTGACACAGGAGAGTGGTGATTGGCTGAGGTTTCCCATTCTCGAACTGTGTTGTTGATGGGTCAGAGCATGTGGTAAATTGGGTGACATATATTCTGGTTGGGTTAATCAGGGGTGACTCCTCTATTTTTGTTTATCTTTCCGGCTGCTTCTTGTTCTTCTTCTTATGTTGTGGTGGGTGAAGACTGGCTATCCTACATGTTGTTCCTTTCGGGTTTGCTTGAAGGCCCGTCATTTCATATATATATATATATATATATATATATATATATATATATATATATATATATATATATATATATATACATATATATTTCTAATCTCTCAGTGGGGTTCGAAGCGCCGACCGTCAGAATGATAGCCGACGCTTTAATCAACTACACCACGGCAGTGATTAAAGCGTCGGCTATCGTTCTGACGGTCGGCGGTTCGAACCCCACTGAGAGATTAGAAACATTTAGTGGCTCACGTGTATTTGTGGTATATTCGAGAGAGAGAGAGAGAGAGAGAGAGAGAGAGAGAGAGAGAGAGAGAGAGAGCGAGAGAGTGAGAGCGAGAGAGAGAGAGTGAGAGAGAAAGAGAGTGTGAGTGAGAGAGAGAGAGAGAGAGAGAGAGAGAGAGAGAAAGAGAGAGAGAGAGAGAGAGAGAGAGAGAATAAATCTAATATATAAATAGACATAAGAAGCATAACTTTAGGCAAGTTATACAAAAACTGATGTTTATGTTTCAATTTAGTTAACAGTCTGGACAGACAAATTGCTAAGGTCAAAGCTGGTGAGGATGCATATTAATTTATGGAGAAGGCTAGTTTTGTTTTCATTCCGGGGTGACCATCTTCCTACCAAGGTCAGCTGGGTGGTGGGCAGCACAAGACCCACATGGACCAGTTACTGACAAACAAATAATGTATACAAAGGTACATTCTAATTGTTATGCATTCATTATAAACACACACATGTGAATGTACTAAAGAGAACACCACCGCTTTGAGAGGATACAGAAGAGAAGAGTGAAGAAAAATAGTATGATCTCTCGGCTCTACTGTCTAAACCAAAAGACAATTGGATATGCGAGGGGATCAATGGAAGGTATTGATCAACTTTAACCAAATCCTTGCATTCATGTGTGTACACAAACATACAAACATCTACACAGTATGTTACCTATTTATCTACCTATTGCCAGACGCCAATCCACGAGGGTGTGGCCTCAAACAAATCGCCTCTATGTTCTGAATTAATTCGTTCGATTATTTAACTTGTATCTGATCACTGGGGATTCCCTAGTATCTGGAGTCAAATTCCCTAAGAAAATTAATATCATGTCACTTCTAACATCAGGAAAAGAAGAGCACATCCTGCTCCTCTTTCTCCTCCCCCTCCCCCACCCCCGTAAAAAGTCCGGGATAGAAGGAAAACAAGAAACCCCCCCCCCCACACAAAAAATAAAAAAATAAAAAAGTAGAGCAAAATAACATATATCCCCCTCCTCGTAAAAGACCTGGGTAACAGGAAAGAAAACAACACTAATCCCCCGTCACCTTATGCAGTCTAGTGTCCTATGATACCTGTCCACCCTCTCTCTCTTTTCAATATACTTCATTCTCACTATCTCTCTCTTTTCTTGCTGCAAGGGGAGCGTCCGCCATGTCGTACAAGGCGACTAAAGTGGGAGATGGAGAACGTTCTGATCAACGGTCGTCCTATGCAGTACTGTCTTGTACCACTATTGAGGCTGGTGTGGTGCTGATTGGTATTGTAGGGGGACTTTGTTTAGTCTTGTTAAAGCACTGTTAGTACCATGCCACAGTGATGACATGGTGGGGTAGTGTTATGCCAGGATTTTATTGTTATATAGTCCAAATGGAAAGGGAACTCTATCTTGGTCATTACAATGCAAAGGAAGAATGCTAAACTATTGTACGTATATATATATATATATATATATATATATATATATATATATATATATATATATATATACTATATATATATATATATATATCTATATATATATATATATATATATCTATATATCCATATATATATATATCTACGGTATATATATATATATATATATATAGATATATATATATATATATATATATATATATATATATATAGATATATATATATATATAGATATATATATATAGATATAGATATATAATATATATATACATATATATATATATATATATATATATATATATATATATATATATATATATATATATATGTATTTATATATTACTGTTGGTGTATGTAATGGGGGTAGGAGTTTTGTAATATATATCAAACAATCAGATATGCTCGTTAACACAATGAGATTCGTTCATTACCTTCCACAGCGAAGTTGAAGGAGGTTATGAGGTTGCCTCCGTTTGTTTGCCACTACACAAGATATCTCAAAATGCTACTAACTGATTTTCACAACATTTTGATGGGCAGATAGGATATGCGCCTAGGAAAAATTTATGCAATCTAGGAAATGATCGGTAGAACGCATACCTCAGCCAGCGTAGGCGAATGGCCCTCTAGTTTTTTGTTGTTGTTTTCTTATTCCTGATTTAGTAAATTTGCGAGGTTCAACATCCGTGTTAGGGGGGAGAGGAAGGGGGGGGGGGGTAGTATTCGCTCTAGACCTCCATTAAGCTTTAAAACAAAATCAGCTCTAGACCTCCCATTTGAGACACTATTGTTCTAAAAAAAAAATATCAAAAAAAGTACAACTTTATCTTGATGGGTGGGTCTTTATGTTGTTTTTAAGGGAACAGAGAGAAAGAAAAATCATCTTAAATTTGTCCATGTGCCTACTTCCTCACTTATACGATTAACCCCCTTTATATAAAGACCGATAATTGAATAACGAAGCCAGATAACATTAATTAAGGGGAGCGTCCGCCATGTTTTTCAAAATAGTCAGATCATTTTCATTTGTATACAGGTGGTAGATACCACTTCTAGGAAAAAAACAAATCCAAGAAAGAATAAAATCGAACCAATAGTTTTTCCGCTACCTCGGATTTTCGCATTTTTGGCAAATTTTCAAACCGCTAAAACTTTATTTATTTTTGGTCCAATTTGAATAAGTAAGATATCATTGGAAAGAGAACAAATGCAATAATTTCTTGTGAAAGATTTTTGATACACCCTATAGTTTTGCTGCTAATATTTTTTGTTTTTAAGTTTTGAAAGGTTGCAAGCCTCCTGTCAATTTTTGTATTGGTGTATCAAAAATCTGTCAATAATATATTGCATTTTTTCTCTTCTCTCCAATGATATCTTACTTATTAAAATTGGACCATAAATACAAACAAATTTAGGGAAAAGTGTTCGAGTAACTATAGTTTTGAGAAAAAGTCGAAAAATTAAATGTATCCATTACCCAACGATTCCTCTCTCAAATGACGATGTATTGCAATTGTTTGCTCTTGATTGATTTGATACATGCTCTGGTAATAAAATCCAGTGCAATTTATTAAATTTAAGCGAATAATATGCCACCTGGATCCCCGAAAAGGTATTTTATTAATTCGCCGCCAATGGCGTCATGAACTGCGCACCTCGTGTATGTCAAGTTAGGCCATTTTCGATTACTCTAGGATGTGTTAGGGTTGGTTTGGATGGGTTTGACCTGTTTAGTGTTGAATATATAATATGTTTGTGCATGTCTTGGCATCTGGATGATAATGAATGCTTGGATGATGATGATGATGGCTTAGATGATGAGGTCTAGGGACTCACCCTCACTCTCCCAGGTTCAGTTGAGGTGCCAGATACCTCTGTTGACTGTAATTTGTCTTTATTTGTGCATAATAACGCGATTGTATTGTATTGGTTACTATCATTCATACCAGGGTCCAAAGAATATAGGGTCAACCCACGCGCAGGTACCTGTGAATGAGTGACGTCACAGTCCCCACTATCTGCCTGAACCCCTCATATAAGACATCTTGTTTTTGTGATATATTGAACTATGCGTGTATATAGAATCTTATTTAATGTTACAGGACAAAAGAAAACATTAAAATATATCAAGCTTAGTATATTTTACAATTAAATGTGCATAAATATGAGGTAATATATTAAGGATGATAGCGAGCATACCAATGAATAACATACTGTACAGTATATAGTCTACACCAAGAAAGTGCTTACATTAACTTCATATGAGAGAGAGAGAGAGAGAGTGGGAGTGGTTGATACCTGATTACGGGCTACTTATTCCTAAGGAAGGGCATATTATAATGTCATTAGTGAAGGAACGGACACACACACAAACACGCACACAGACTTGTGTTTGTGTTTGTGGACAAGCGGTGATGTGTGTGTGTGTGTTGATCTGAGTGAAAATCTGTGAGTGTATGTGTGTATGGGATAGTGGGAATGAGTGTTTGTGTATGCATATCTTGCTCACCTTTATCATGACAAAAGGACTGCATTTTACAAACCATGAGTGTGTGTTGAATTCTAGCTTGTCAATGTTAAGCTGATAAATCTTTTTAATGCCCTATGAATTTTCCGCCAAGTAGAAGGGACACACACACATACTTATGCACACTCACACACACACACACACACACACACACACTCACACATACATACACCCACCCACCACACACACACTCACGCACGCACATACACTTACGAACACTCACTAACACACACACACACACACACACATGCATTTTACAAACTCATGTGTGTGTGTAGGTTGGGGTTAGTTTCTAGCTTGTCAATGTTAAGCTGAATATTTTTCCTAACGTCATACACACAGTCACACACGCACTACATTTTATAAACTGTGTGTGCATGTGTGTGTGTGGGTTGGGGTTAATTCTAGCTTGTCAATGTTAAGCAGAATAGTTTTCCTAACGTCATACACACACACACACACGCACTGCATTTTACAAACTGTGTGTGTGTGTGTGTGTGTGTGTGCGCGCGCGCTTTTGAATTCTACCTTGCCCATGTTAAGCTGATGATTGTTTCTACTGGCATATTACCAGCTGCCAAATTATCACACCCACATTAGAATTAGAATTAAAACAGCAAGCTACAAGGGCTATGTATTCATTGATTAGTAAATGCAGAAAATTTAATTTACCAGTTGATATACAGCTGGAATTGTTTAAAGCAATGGTTAGACCAGTTATGTTGTACTGTATGCTGCTGAGGTATGGGGACATTATGTTATTAGAAAATTAGAACAGCTTCATTTGAGATTTTTAAAGCATACATTACATGTTCATAAGAATACTAGTAATGACATGTTGTATGGTGAACTTGGTGAATATCCTATAGACATAAATACTAAGTGTTCAATGATCGGTTACTGGGTGAGATAAATTACTGGTAAAACAAGTACGGTAAGTTAAGTTATATAATGTACAAGTGTTTGTTACATTTGGATCAGGTTGGTGTTTATACTTCACCTTGGTTGAATTGTGTTAAAAGTATTTGTAATGACTGTGGGATGTCTGGAGTCTGGTTGTCACACAATGTAATAACCCCAGCCTGGTTCAGATTGGCAATAGAACAACAGCTTAAAGATCAACCGATAACAAAATGGAATAGTAATTTGTCAAGTAGGGCCATTTGTAGTAGCTATAGAACTTATATACTTGTCTTCAGTATGGAGGATTAACTTGCGAAATTGGATAAGGGAGAGAGACTAGCTATAAGTAAACTGAGAGCAAGTAATAATAAATTACCAGTTAATACTGGTAGACACAGACATATTGATAGAGAAGACAGGGTATGTACTAAATGTAATGAGAATGTGGTGCGGGACGAATATCATTTGATGTTTATATGTCAAAATGAGGATATTGTACAGTTAAGGAATATATATATTTCTCATTACTACAAGCATAACCCAACACAGTATAAATATATACTGTTAATGAATAATACTAACTTAAAATGTATGAGGAATCTGTCACCTCTTCTCAAAAGAACGTTTACTATGTATAGATAGATCAAGTCTTAGGACATTTAATATAGTTTGCTTAAGATGTACCAGTGTATTTACGTGTACTCTAATTTAGTTAGCAAAGGCATATTGTACATGTGTAGCATGTAAGGGGCTGTGCTCCATACTTTTTGTAAAAGTCTGAGCAAAATAAACTCATTCAATTCACACACACACACACTGCTCAATTCCTGTAAACTACACATAGGTAAATACACACAAACACACACACACACACATGTTAGTCCAAAATACTAGGAACTGGGAATATCCATTACGATACTTGTCTAAATAAAATGGATTGATTATAAAGTAACTAAGACAGGACAACACGAGCGCTGCTCAATTCCTGTAAGCTACAAATAGGCAAATAGATAAATACACACACACACACACACATTGTAATTGTCTCAACTTCTGATGTTGTTAGTTAAGCCTTTGAGTACCAGCTACGTGTGTTGTATTGTATTCTAGCTAGGATATATTAATACGATATTATGCAGCTTCGGAAGGATCTACGGTAGTTAAAAAGGTTAGCCATAGGAAGCCATATTATTGCTAGAGGTCCTTCCTAATCTGAATACAATGGTCTAATAGTGGCTACACTATAAAGAAAAGGACATGACCGGTACTTTATGGGTTAACTGTATAGTAACTAACATAATTGTTTTTATGCTATATATTTCAAGATAGGTATCTTAGCATTCATAATTCCAAATCATTATCATACCACACACAACTAGAATTATAAAACATTCGCTTTGTTTCACCTGTATGTTCGTGATTGAGTTCTCAAAGTGAATGAACTGACCGACCTCCCACTGACCCCTAGCCTCTGTCCCCACTGTGGGGAGAATGGTCATGCGCGAAAGACAGCGCGTTTGCTTTCTCTGGACCCTGGTTCATACCACGATACCACATATACGTCGTGAGTGCGAGGGGGGAGGGGGGGGGGGGGGCCTGTATTTAGGGTATTTTTTATTTTACGAGTATACAACTTTGCATCATCAATCCTACAGTGTTCCCATCACTGCTGCAATACAAATCTCAATTTCATATTTTCCAATCCACACCAGTTTGAACCATGACGGACGCTCCCTTTGCAGCAAGAAAAGAGAGATAGAGAGAATGAAGTATATTGAAAAGAGAAAGAGGGTGGACAGGTATCATAGGACACTAGACTGCATAAGGTGATGGGGGATTGGTGTTGTTTTATTTCCTGTTACCCGGGTCTTTGACGAGGAGGGGGATATATGTTATTTTGCTCTACTTATTTTTTTGTTTTTCTTTTTTTTTGGAGGGGGGTGGGGGTTCTTCTTTTCCTTCTATCCCGGACTTTTTACGGGGGTGGGGGTGGTGGGAGGAGGAAGAGGAGCAGGATGGGCTCTTCTTTTCCTGATGTTAGAAGTTACATGATATTAACACTTTCACATTTTTATAACGCAGAGGTTGCCAGATTAGCAATAATAAATAGAGAAGAGTTCTCTCACTCTTATAATTACCTCTCCAAAACTAGTGTTCTGCCCACAGCTAACTCAAAGACAACTGCAGAGGTTAAAGTAACTAAATTAAATGTTTCTAAATACCCCTGATGGTAACAAAGGCTTTAAAGTATCCCAAATAGGCTCAACATTGCGTCAAGAACGTAAGAGGGTTAATGTTCTTAGGGAATTTGACTCCAGATACTGGGGAATCCCCAGTGATCAGAAACAAGTTAAATCATCGAATGAATTAATTCAGAACATAGAGGCGATTCGTTTGAGGCCACACCCTCGTGGATCAAGGCATCTGGCAATAGGTACATATATGTTTGTATGTGTGTTTACACACAGGAATGCAAGGATTTGGTTAAAGTTGATCAATACCTTCCACTGATCCACTCGCATATCTTTTGGTTTAGACAGTAGAGGAGAGAGGTCATACTATTTGTCTTCACTCTTCTCTTCTGTATCTTCTCAAAGTGGTGGTGTTCTCTTTAGTACATTCGCATGTGTGTGTTTATAATGAATGCATATCAATTATAATGTACCTTTGTAAACATTATTTGTTTGTCAGTAACTGGTCCCTGTGGGTCTTCTGCTGCCCACCACCCAGCTGACCATTGTGGGAAGATGGTCACCCCGGAATGGAAAAAAAAAAAAAAAAAAATCTAAAAATAATTATGCATCTTCACCAGCTTTAACCTTAGCAATCTGTCTGGCCAGATTGTTAACTATATTGAAACCTAAACATCAGTTTTTGTATAATTTGCCTAAAGTTATGCTTCTTATGTCTATTTACATATTAGTTTTATTATCTCTCTCTCTCTCTCTCTCTCTCTCTCTCTCTCTCTCTCTCTCTCTCTCTCTCTCCTCTCTTCTCGTCTCGTCTCTCTCTCTCTCTCTCTCTCTCTCTCTCTCTCTCTCTCTCTCTCTCTCTCTCTCTCATATATATATATATAATATATATATATATATACAGTATATATATATATATATATATCTATCTATATTTGCATATATATATATATATATATATAGATATTTGCATATATATATATATCTATAATATATATGTATATATATATATATAGGTATATATATATATATATTATATATATTTATATATATATATATATATATTTATATATATATATCTATATATATATATATATATATATATATATATATATATATATATATATATATATAATATACAGTATATATATCCCATTTTTTTTAGTTTTGGTTAGGGTTGCAGACATTTCGCTCCCCACTCCCCACTTGTTGGACCCTCCCAATCATAACTACTTCAAGTTGTTGATCGATACTCACTAAATTCAAGCATCTACTTCCTTGTTAATCACTCACCTCACACACAATATTTGGATATATTTCATAAAGTCATATTGTAGTGTGAGTTCCAACCTATTATTGTTGTCAAGGGGGTTTATAATTTACCTTCACCGTCTTTGACCTTAGGTATAGGCTTGGCCAGTTTATTAACCCTTGGCGGAATATGACGCGTTATAGCATTATATTTCGGCTTACATTAGACGATCATAATATAATGCAGATGAATAATCATCTCAAGTAAGTCAGGGGGATAGAAATGATCTCTAATAACCCAGTGACTCCCACAGATCCTTCCTAATATTTGTAAAATCGTCTATGATAGACAAACATATATTAACACGTACATCCTCGAAACTGAACGGATTACTCGCGTCAGTATAGGCCTACTCTGTTGACTTTCTTAATTTTTCAAGAGATCCTTCCTAAATAATCTTTGCAAACTTTCGGCTAATGATATGCAGTACAAAATAGTAATGAAGAATTATCAGGTAGGGTGGAGGGGGGGTTCTTGAACCCCATGTCCCATTTGATATGAGATTATAAGACATTCGTCCCATTAGTTTGGAGATGTTATGACCTTTCGTTAGACATTGATTTTTTCATAGTGAACGAAAGCGAGCAATGCAATTTAGGAGGAACCTCTCTGTACCGAAAAAAAAAAAAAAAAAAAAATCTTTAATAGGAATCTTCTGAGTATTTTGATACGATTTTTGGAGTTCTACGGAGGAAACTAACAATTAATACATAGATATATAAATAATCAATTAAATCAATCTATCCCCTTAAGTATTTGAATACTATGAGATCCATTATATTTTAATTTGGCATACTATAAATTATTTTGTTGTATTTTGCGCCTCCGGAGACGTGAGTTAGGTAAAGGTATTATAATTACTCGTGTAGGCCTACTGTACTGTATATCTATGTGTCAGTATGCAAACATAGAAAATAAACTATATAAACGATTTACTGGGTGTTGACATTTCAATACGGGAATAAGTATGATTCAGCTTTGGTTAAGGGGGGGGGGGGTTCTAGACACCTTGCACCATCATGTTTAGCCCCATTAGCTTAGTGATTTCAAGATCTTTCCTGGCATTAAGGTATTGATTTTTTCCTGGCGAGCCATTGCAAGCCTGCAGTTTAGGAGGAATCAGCCGTCGGCCGGAGCATTTTCCAGGAGATAAATGCACACATTTATCTCGAAATGGGGGCTTGGAAGTATTTCTTGAACCTTAATCGAGGTCTGAGGAGGAAACTAAAGAAACTAATATATCTATAAATAAATAAACCAATAAATGTTAATCTGTCATTAACCTAGAAGGCCTTCCAATCCCCCCTCCCCCTCCTTGTCGGATCCTCCCAATCATTACCACAAGAGGTTTTTATTTGATATCCACCAAATTAAAGACTCTATAGTTCATTCATTATAGGTAGGCCAAGAATCATGACTTCTAAGCACTGTAACTCAAGAAGGTCAGGAGCAAATTAACTATATATTTCCACAGCTATTCCCTGGGTGACTCTTCCTAAACAGTCAACATATGAGCTAGATTACTTTATTAGCTTTTGAGTTATAAAGGTTAGTGGTCAAGAATTTTGGTCTACCTGTAATGAATGGACTATAGTTCGTGGTGGTAGTTTGTCTATTTTAAGACCTTTCAGCCAACTTATTGGTCAATATTAAGGCCTTTCGTGCCATTTGATGTCCACTTTGTCCTGCCGAGCAAAAGCGAGCCTGCAATATAATAGAAGCCAGCCTTCGGTTGGGGCATTTATCTACCAAAATATGCCTAAATCTATATCGAAGGGGTTTGAGGTACTTTGTTAATTTAAGCTTGATGGAGGTCTTGGGAGAAAACTTAACATATATAAAAAGAGTAAGTAAATAAATTAATAATATCTGGCCTTAATTGATTGGTTTGTTATAGCTCTCACCTCGCCGTAACTTATGGCATCTTTGAGTTTCCGGTACCTTTTGTTTTAGGGATGGGAAATATAAACATTCAAGCGGAGAAATATATAACATGGGTAATAATTTGATTTTGTTTAATTTAGAGATAGTGTTCGAGGATTACAAAGTAGTTTTTCGTCCAAAAATGGAATTCATCTTGGAAGTAAAATTTTACGGAGTAAAAACATTCATAATTCCCGTTCAATGTTATCGTCAATGGTTATTTTGTTTTGGTTGCTGTAGAGTTTAGTCTGTGCCGGGTGCTGGTTGGAGGTTGATGTGGTGGGAGGCGTAGGGACCCCCTGCTGGCAGAGGGGCGTAGTGCTCGGTTCCTCGGGTCTTGGCCACATACCCGGGTTGAATCCATTCCACGGGTTTCACAGCGGGGACAATGGGGCGCACTACGCTGGGGGCAGACGGGATGTAGACGATGGGCAGCGCTCTAACTTTGTCAGTATTTAAGTAGTATTCGTACGTTCCGTCCTGGGCTGGCACTCCGTTGTTGAAAGAAATGTACTTCCCGTCACTCTTGGCCACAGCCACACCCAGAACAACCAACAGCAGAAGGACCTGGGGATTGATAAAGGAATGGTCACAGTCATTATTATCGGGTATTACTACAGTAATTACCCATCCCTATAATAACAATTAATATATATTATGATAATAATAGTGATACCCACCTGTTGCTTATTATATTGGCTTATTTTGGCTTGGCATATATGTTTTATATACTGAGGAACTCTTTTAAAATGGCTGTTGTTGTATATAGCTTCAGTGGTGAGACGTATAAACATGGTGTTCAGGGGATATTATTATATTGGTTTAGCAGCACCAATGAATCTCTATACACTTAAATAAGTATTGACACTCTATGTACCCTTTTTATACCTATATGTTATGAGAGTGTTGACAATGAAGAGGCCATTTGTGATGAATAAAAGAACAATAATTAGAAAATACCTAAACTGTAAAAATTATCCGTAAATTTATCAGTAAAAGACCGTAAATTATGACGTTCGATAACCTTATTTACTACTACAGTCTCTTAACTGTATTATGCCTTTAAGATATGGCAGTTAATCCGTAAATATATAGAATTACGGTATTATGTTGACAATATCGATATCTGTCATGTGATCGTAAAGTAACGGAATGTATTTAACAGTGTAATGCAGAGTCTTTGTTCCTACGACCCTTATACCTTACACGGTTTTTATTTCCTTCATTTATCGGTTAAGTAGAGTTATGGACATATGTTCTTAACCACATATATTTGAATTATAAAAATATTACATATTGAAGCGACCAGTATTCATATATAATAATTTGAAAATAATGAAATTAGCTATTTATATAATTATGTATACCGTTTATTATACCGTTTATTATCCATCCGTTTATTATACAGTAAAATATAAATTGCATATTGAAAATCATATGGTGGTTAAGAACATGTCAATGACTACAATATGATGAGAATATCATTGTAAAAAATATGCCTCTAAAATAATTAATTAGCTGAAGAGAAACAGTAAGTTACTAAAAGTATATATTAGCAAACACTTTAAGACTCCACTAATAATGTCTTAGTAGGATTAATTGTAAATTGGCCTAATGACTTAAACAATTAACACAGTTTGTATGTATTGCTGCTAGAGTCCCTACCTTGATCTTAATTATTTTGTAGATATTATAGTTCGAGTAGTAATGTCTTGAGAATAATATTAAAATTGTACCATCATTGCCTCTCCAACTATGACATAAGAGTTTCCTAAATAGGGATTATGGATTAATGTTTATGAATTGGGGCATAGGAATTAGGTCTTATGTGTTAGAGATTACAGGGTGTATTAACAAATGTGAAAATTACTGGACTGTAAAACAAAATACAATAAAGTCCTAGTGTTATTTATATGTGAGAAGGGTTCACATTCTCCTTCCTCCTATTTAGAGAAGGCGAGGTTGAGACCCTTGTATGACTATGGTCCTTACGTAGCCGATACCAACCTTCATGATGGGATACTTGGAGTGATGATACTGAGGCCCAGTTGGTCGTCCGTGGGTTATATAGGACCTGAAGGACAACGCCCTAAACAGATGTTAAATGTTGATTCACACGAGCGTTGTTTTCCTTTCCCAGCACATAAGGTGGGGACGGAGGCTAAAAACTCACCGGGGAATTTCAAGGCCTCATCAAAAACCGATCTCAACTTATCCGTCCTCAGCTTTTTAGCTCAGTTTTTCTACAGATACGACTCAACTTGACACATCTACAGATAAATGCCCAAACATATCCAAAAGCTTTTTTCGTTTATTTTTATTTTATTTTTATGTTATTTTCAAGTAAATGAATAGAGTAAAAGCTCATGCATAATATGTTATATAGTACGACGTTGATTATGGATATCAATCTTCATCAGCTTTAATTGATAACACTGCTTGTATTGCATAAAAGTACAAGGGATACAAACGAAATAATATTGAAGGTAAAAACAAGAGGTATGGAAAACGAATATAATATTTTTCTACCGCAAAATGCACAGATATAGTTTGTCCTGGAACAAAGTCTTGGGAGGAAAAAAATATAGATATATGAGAGAGAGAGAGAGGGGGGGGGGGGTGATAAATGAAAGGCGATGCAAGATACAATAGATAAATGGTGCTGTTATGCCACATGTTCAAAAAACGTGAGACAGTCTGATTGCGATTCCCAACTTAGGAATCAGCGTTTATCGTCAACTTAGGTACCTCTCCACTGGGTGAGGACTGGCCTTAATTCTCTTAATCAACACAATAGTAATAAGCAATAGACACAAAACACATAGGATAGGATATACAGGTGTTATTCCTTAACTGCTAGGGTACAATCTCAATATGTCTCTGGAGAAATAAGAATAGTAATCATATACAAATAATCATAATGTTACAAATGAACATATAAATAGTAACACAGAGATGATAAGTTTCAAATCACAAGCAATAAAGTCCTGAAATAAATATGCAAAGCTCTCAAATATGGCTCAAATACGAGTACATAATAGTTACTCCGATGCTGGAAACGTAGTACTGATAATTATGGAAAATAGGAAAGTATTTGATCTCAAAACGAACTATAAGTTAATGCAACTTGAATAAGTAATTAAACTGTAATCATTCAATGAGTAATAAGGATGAAAGTTGAATTCATAAAGTTAGAATAATTATATTAGTCAACTATACGTGACTGAGGAAACAATAGGAGCCGTCAATCAGTGGACTCACTTGCCAGATGTCATCAGATTCTGTAATTAATCACAAATAAAATAAATATGTGAATGTTGCTACTACTTACTATATCTCTTTTGTTGTGAGCTGCTTCTCAAGTCTGGCAGTCCTGGTCAGAGAAAAATAAGTAACATAATGAAATGTCATTTAATCATAAACGCTTAGTTTAATTTATATACCACTATTATAAATACATCATTAGCATAGGAAAGAAGGTAAATCATATACTATTTGTTTTTTTGCAACCAGTATTTACCGTTTCGTAATGGTTTCATTTCACAACACAGTATTTTTCCTGCTCTCTTATTTTAAATATACAATAAAATAGTGAGCTCAAATATATAATATATTAGTATAATATACAGTATATGAAGAAGATATAAGATTAAAACCGCTTGTCATAAGACTCTATTAACTTCAGAACAAATCTACAAATAATTTAGAAACTGACACCCTTCTTAATCTTGTTCACATTTGATTACGATAATTGGCGAATCTGGTGACATCTGGCAAGCTTCTCTACAGATTGAACACTCCTATTAGCTCTGCGACGAAACTTTCACTATTGGATCTCTACCCAAATGATATGTAGCGCATAAACTTAGGTCTGTACAAAGTTTCCGAGATTAGAGATTAACCCTCTCCGACATATGACGCAATTTTGAGCCTATTAGGGATACTTTAAAGCCTTTATTACCATCAGGGGTATTTACAAACTTTTAGTTTAGTTACTTCAACCTCTGCAGTTGTCTTTGAGTTAGCTGTGGGCAGAAAACTAATTGTGGAGAGGTAGTTATATTAGTGAGAGAACTCTATTTCTTATTGCTAATCTGGCAACCTCTGCGTCATATGAGTCTGAAGGGGTTAATGTGTAAGTGTATGTCTTTATAACTGGAACAAATATATATATATATTTCCAATACGAGGAATCCAGGAGCCTGAATTCAAGGAATTATGTAAACATTTTCCACAAGATAGAATGTGTATTGATCTCCCACAAAGGGATCAATGGATAATAAGTAAAAAAGGGAAGATGGGAAAAAGCACTTAAAGGATTTCGTAGAGAGTGGGAGCACTGGTAGGACGAGTTTTGAGTGAGGACTGGAGTTTGAGTCACGGGTTGTCTTGCATTTGACTACAGGGGCACTGAGATGATCACACTTTCCAGCTAGGTTCAAGCACAATCAATTCCATGATACGTTCTGCTCGGCTCTTTCGCAAACTTGTCAAAGTGCGACTCACGATACCACGATCCATGCTGAACCTGGGGGATGAAACTCAAGGATCCCCTGCACTCAGTAAACATAAAGTCTCCGGGCGTAGGTGGACAGTTAGAATTATTACTATCCAAAATCATAATAGAGTATGTTGATACAAATCCAGGATTAGGGGGCTTGGGCAGACTTGCACTACTTGTACTAAGTTCTTGATCTATGACGAACTTATTGAATGATAGAGAGGCTACTGACTCAATATCTGTCCCATTTTCGTTGATGCAGTCAGAGATTGGATCAAAAGGCCTATCTTGTCCTTGATTATGCAGCTCTCTCTTGGTCCAATTTGTTGCTGCAGACCCCGATTGCTTCTGATTCCATTGTTTTTGATGATGCAGACAGAGAACAAAGAATTTACTTCTTCACGATAATCAATGTCATTCTTTCTCCTTTCTAAGCTAGGAGTATCGAATTCAGAACCAAAAATATGGTTAAAGCCAGCAGGATGATTACTTGATTCTACTCAATCAATTAATCAAAAATGAGTAGTGAAAGTGGGTTAGGGGGAAAGTGGGGATAGAACAAGAATTAGTTGGATGAAGTGAATTTTAGCAGGAGAAAAAGAGTCCAGGCTTAACTGCAGCTGCCTGATGGTTTTCAGAGTTTGGGGGATCGGCATCACTAAGAAGATGGCTGGACCCGATCAGGGAGGCACTGGGTCGAGAGCTGGGAGGCTGGAACTGTGGGCTATTGTATGGGTAGGGAATTTAACCCTTTGGCTGTGGCTATGTTTGGGCTATTTAGGGCATATTCAGGCACTCCTGAATGATAAATCAAACATCTGCATTAAATGAAGTGTATTCTGCCGAAAACTAGGAGAAAATAGCTTCAAAATGACACCAGAACGGACCCTGTACGTGGTCTGGTTCACCCGCAGTGGTCCCAGTGAAACGCGGGAACCCCGCTATTATGTAACACTCGCTCGCTTGGCTACACTGGTGAGAGAGACAGAGAGAGACCCGCGCGAGACACAGCCTAGCTCAGTGAGCCGCTCGGTGCTCTGAGGGTTGGAGGTGGGCCCCTCACGCTCCCACCCACTGACACTCGATTTTTACGTTTTTTACATGCTTTTATAGCCTGGAAATTGCTGTAACTTGCCAAAATATTCCAGAATGTCACCCGCAGCGAAAGGGTTAAGGCCATATATTTATATTCCCGGCCCGACTGGGAGTCCCGTACAAATAGCCCGCTGGTGATGAGGTGTTGGTGAGGGTGATGGGTGGTAATGGTGATTTTACTTCCTCGGGAGGTCCGGGAAGCCTTGCTTCAGAGCTTGTTCCACTGTTAAGTGGCACGACACACGTAGTTGTTTTTGTCCTTCTTGTGGAAATAGCAATTGCAGCCGTCTCGTTTCCAGTTATTCATACAGAAGTGGAATTCAGGTGGGACACAGTCCATTTAAGCATAGCTCATGGTCATGTTGAAATCCTTATACATGTGTTTTAGGCAGAATTCCTCGAATAGTTGTTGAGGAGTCTTGGGGGTGTCTGGTTTCTACTCCTCTAACTGCCTTGCTGGTTCGATCTCGATGATTGGCATGGAGGCTCCTTTTTCAGGTTTTGAAGGAGAAGCTGAAGGAGGCTCTGCAGGTGGGTTGGTGTTGACTGCAGGGGTGTCCTCCATCGCCTCTTCTTCTGCTGCAGTAGTTGTTGGAGTTGGAGTTGAGTTTTCTTCTTCAGCAGCTCCTCCAGTAGCTTCTACAGGATCAGCTTCTGGAATTACTGCTTCAGGTTCAGGGGGACAGTTGTTTCTGTTTAGAGGCGCTTTGATGGTCAAGCGCCTCTGTGGAGTAGGTCTCTGTCTGACAGGACCCCTCTGGGCATTGTCCAACAAACCTCCTGGTACAAGAATACCTGGGAGATTGTTGGCCTGAAGGAGGGCAGGTAGGTATTGCTGGAGGAGGGAGTTGTTTCCTCCAGCAAGAGTCACGGCCGTCCTGATGATAATATCAATCTTAATTAATATATCATTAGGCAGGTCCATGCTCTTTAGTCTGTCAACTTTTTTCATAATACCCTGCCTCTCCTTCAAGTCTCGGGCATGATGTGAGCCCTTGACTGTTTTGCCCTTGGGTCCTGTTACCAGAGTGGCCTCAGGACCTCTTGTCCCTGTTTTGGTGTAGAATTCTACCCTCTCTCTGTCACCTAGAGAGGGCACAGACTTCCTGGGGTTGTTCTTCTTAATATTTTTGTGGTGTACAAAAATATCAGTGCTGTTGTCGTCCCTGGTGATGAATCCAAAGCCCTTCTTCACATTAACCCTCGTGACACGGGCTGCCTTTCCAAAGGACGGAGGTCGTATCCGGGCGATCTGGCCAAAAAACGTCTAGGCCTAGGCTACCGTATCTTTGTTATTTTAACTGCTAGAAATTTCCCACGCATCTATAAACGTAGTGGGGTTTCCAATCTGTAGACTGGCGTTGAGTAGAGCTCTGTAAGTCAAAGTCAGTTGTGATGACGATTTCAGTGGAGCAAATTTTTCCGAGATGTTGACAATATCGGAGCTTTTCAGACACTAATTTCGTCTGACGTCACAACAATAACATTGATCCAACGTCTCCTTATTGTTTTCGGAGGTGCGGTGACGCAACGATCGGCTTTGTTTACATGCGTCGGACGCACGGCGTTCAGACCAAGCTGAATATTTCAAAAAAAGACACCCACACTGCCCATCTGCCGTGTGTCAGCTGCCCGGGCCTGGAGGGTTAAACCACTTTACAGTGCCGGCAACGAGTGTGGAAGTTGCGGGAGGCATTGTGGTGGTGGTGAAGAGAGGAGGATATGTAACTCTGCTCGGTGTGGCTGCTCAACTCAGAATGATTCTACTTTGTTCAGCGCACATAGTGACTCTGTGCTTGTCGACATTCTGGTCGCACGATTTCGAGGCAAGAGGGGCATGGTAGACACACTTGCTTTCTGTTCTTTCAGGGAGCCAGTTGCACTAGCGGTTATTTGCACTTTGGATTTATGTCTGGGTAGTGCATACATGGATATCACTTTGGTATAGGGCTCGGTCCGTTTCTGAGGGATATTTGCATAGGACGTGTGAGGCTTTTCTATTATTTCTGGCCTGTTTAGTTCTTCGTCATGTGCTTTCTTATGGTACGTTAACACTGGTTTTAAACATTAATTCCACATCTGGGTGAACACTTCACTATTTAGATTGTAGTCTATTGGGGCACACGGTTGAGGTTGATGTCTAACTTGCATTGGATTGATGATGTCATGGGTGTAGAAGGCGGCCATGTGGTTGTCCGTGAGGTTGTAATAGCTTCCCCTTGAAGCCGCGTTTCCCTTGGTGTCTTCTCCATTTTGGTTTTCTTTGTCTTTGGCCCTGTTGCTGTTGAATGTTTTTTATGCTTGCAATCCGGGTTGGTTGGTCTTGCAGGTTGGTTATTGGTGTTAATGTGTTTGTGTTTTCTTTTTCGAATTCTTTCTCCTCTGTCATCTCAGGTGCAGCAAGAAAAGGAAAGAGAGAGAAAAATATACAACATTGATTACGATGAAGATAGAGAGAGAGAGAGAAAAAGACAGGCTGGCCTTAAATAAATATGCATTCGAAAAGGCTAATATATCATAGGTTTGTGCATAAACCTTTAACTGTCTCGATAGCGTAATGCTTGGTGTGCGTGAGAGTATCTAGTAGGTATCTTAGGTTTCTTGGCGTACCACATGTATTCATTATTTTGATGTATTTCATTATTTAGGTTTATATGTAATACAACTGGTGGGTTTGTGAAAACAAATATGAAATTATAGGACACTTTTAGACTGCATCACATGACTGACAGGAGATATGTGTCTTTCTTTTCCAGGGGGAGTGTGGGGGTAAGGGGGGGACATGGTTTTTCTTCTTCCTATATACCGTGTTATTTCTCGTTTATTTGTATTTGTTTTCCACTTTTTTTCTTATTAACTTCGTTCTCCATTTTGTTTTGGTGTGTGTGTGTTGGGTGGGGGGGGGGGGGGGGCGTATGGGCTCTTCTTTTCCTAGTGTTAGATGCCACATGGTATTTATTTCCTTTGGGCAGTTGGGCTCGGGACCCTTGGGAGTCCCCAGTGAAGAGAAACAGCTTGGATAATCGAACAAAGTCATTCGGATCATAGAGGTGATTCGTTTGAGGCCACACCCTCGTTGTTCACGTCGTCTGGCAATATATAGATATATAGATAGATAGATAAATAGAAGTTTGTAATGTTTGTCTACTCACATGAATGTATATATAATGATTTGGACGAAGTTGATCATTACCTTCCACTGATCCCCTCGCATATCTGATTGTCTTTTGGTATAGATAGTGGAGAAGAGAAGTCATATTTCATAATGAATCCAGCCCAATTCAAATGTACCTCTCTATAATTTTTGTGTTTATAAGTAACTGGTCCCTGTGGGTCTTCTGCTGCCCACCACCCAGCTGGCTTTGATGGGAAGATGGTCACCCCGGGATAAAAACTAGCCTCCTACAGAAATTGTAACTAATCTTCACCAGCTTTGACCTTAGTTGTCTGTCTGGCCAGGTTGTTAACTATTATGTAAACATTTACATCAGTTTTTGTGTTATCTGCCTAACGTTATGTGTCTAATTACATGTCAGTTCTGAAATATATGGCAAACATCTGAATAATTGAGCTTTTACTTCACTTTCTGCGGAAGAATGGATGGTATTAATGAATTTTATTATATTTGTGTTTAGTTTGCTCCCTAGACATCTAACAAGGTAAAACAAAATTATAAATTAAAACACTCCGAAGACCGCCCTTGGAGATATATTTGTACATTTTTCGGTAGAAAAATGTACAGGCTCGGTAACGCTTGCCAGGAAAAGAACGACGCATATTTGGTATAAAAGGTCTCAATATTGAAATGAGGCGAGAGGTCTTAAAACCGCCAAACTGAAACTAACGTCTAAAAATCTGATTCCTAATGATGAGGGATTACGGGGTCCAGAAAGAAAGCCTCCCCTTAAATTAGGGATAACATAAAAGACGTTTTGCCCCCCACTCCCTCCTTGTTGGACCTTCACAAGCATCACCACACCAAGTTGTTGATCGATATTATCCAAAATCAAGAAACTATTAAAGTTTTTGAGTTTCCTCCCTAGAACACCATCAAGCTTAAATAAATACCTCCAATACGCCCTTTTTAGATAAATTTAGTCATTTTTCGATAGAAAAATGTCCCAGCCAGAGGCAGATTGTTTTTCAGTTACTGGCTCGCGATCGTTCGGCCAGAAATAGACACTTGAAAGGGGTGAAGCGTCTTATTATCGCCAAGCTTGTGGGATAAAACCTCTGACAATCTCCAAGCTAATAAAATGAAACAGGGGAGTTCTAAAAAAGTCCCCTCCCCCCGGACCAAATAGGGTTAAAGATGGTACACTTATTATGGCTGGTAACTGTACACTATCTGGTTTACTGGACTGTACTGAACTATAAAGGTTGTACACTTATTATGGCTGGTAACTGTACACTATCTGGTTTACTGTATGATCTATAAAGCTGGACTGTACTGATCTATAAGCTTTGGACAGATCCTTCCTAATGTTAGCACTTTCCCATCCGATGTCTTGGCAGTTATCATGTTTTTGTTTTGTTATTGTGGAAGGCTTGGATTGTTTTTCCATTTTTCGAGCAAGGATTTGTTTTAGTTTGATGAACTAATACAAATATGCTCGCCTCTCAGACCCGCTTAATAGAAGAAGTAAACATAAAAAACACTCCCAGACCATACTTCGAGCTGCTTCTTTTGTTTCGGTATAAACATTCCCTAAATTGCATCCTCGCAACGAATAACTGATACCTGAATGTGTTGATTTATCTTATAATTGCCAAATTGCTATGGTGAAACTTCTTATCATCTTGTTCATGGAGTGCAACACGGAGGGCCATGAAGAGATCCTACTCGCATCAGATACAGTTTAAAAAGGTTGGTTATGCTTAGAATAAAATGTAAATAGTTTTTATTCACACTACACTCCTACACTCTCAAAAGACTAAGCGTATGACAAAAGTATAAAAGATAATAGAGAATACAGACAGTGATTTACATTCCTAAATTACGTAAGATGGGTTCATCACTAATATTGTACCATTAATAGTGTACATTATGTCGGACACTTTATAATATAAAGTGGAGGCTTTATAAAGGCTATATTATAGCCTTTATAAATCCTTCATTGATTTGTTTGTAATAGCTCTCACATCGCCGTAACTTATGGCGTCTTTGAGTATCCTACACCTTCTGTATTATGGACGTGGAATATAAATGTTCGAATGGAGGAATAAATAACATTGGTAAGCATTCTATTATTTATTAGAAAACGTAGGAAGGGTAGAAGAGATTGTTCGAGGATTGCAAAGTAGTTTTTCATTCAGGAACGAAATTAATTTGTGAAGGTAAATTATGTGGAGTAAAAACAGTCTTAATTCCTGTTCAATGTTAACGTCCATGAATATTTTGTTATGGTTGTTTTTAGTTGTGTTGTTGCGCTGTCATTGTGTTTCGTTCATTGTATATTTTGTCTTGTATGTTATTGTATTATTGGTCATGATGTTGGTTTGAAGACATAGGAGCCCTATAAACCCTGATGTAGAGTTATTCTGTGCCGGGTGCTGGCTGGAGGTTGATGTGGAGGGAGGCGTAGGGACCCCCTTCTGGCAGACGGGCGTAGCGCTCGGTTCCTCGGGTCTTGGCCACATACCCGGGTTGAATCCATTCCACGGGTTTCACAGCGGGGACGATGGGGCGCACTACGTTGGCAGGCTGGATGAAGATGTTGGGTGATGGTCCAACTTTGTCAGTATTTAAGATAAAAGTGAACGATCCTTCATGGGTTGCCGCGGTTCCGGTTATTATGTTCCTTCCAACAACCAACCATACTCCTAAAATCGATTAATGAAATTTACAAACACATGTGGCAGTCCGTGGATTCGAACCCAGGACGCTCACACCGAAAATCAACACCTTATACATCGCACCACGAAGACAGTTAAACATAAGAACATAAGAACATAAGAAAATGGGAGTCTGCAGAAAGCCGATTGGCCTAAGCAAGGCAGATCCCTGTCCCACACAACCCCAATTCATTACAAAGCCCAATTATAGGCTTCACACTCTAATACCCTGAGGATCATCTTACCAAAACGGTTAGAGATTAACGCAGGATTATGGAGGTCTGCAGAGCGCTGATTGGCCCAACCCGGCTGATCCCCCTTCACACCCAACCCTTCTCGTCCATATGCTTATCCAATTTTATCTTAAAGCTCCCTACAGTTTTAGATCCCACTATAGCACTTGGTAGTCCATTCCACCCGTCTACAACTCTGTTACCAAACCAATACTTGCCTATATCTTTTCTGAAACAAAATTTATCTAATTTGAAACCATTGGTACGAGTTCTTTCGCTATCACTGAGCTTTAGTACATTTGCCATGTCCCCTTTGTTAATCCCACTAACCCACTTGAACACCTCTATCATATCCCCTCTAACTCTGCGTCTCTCTAACGAATGTAAACCTAATTTCTTCAACCTTTCTTCATACGAAAGATTTCTAATATTATGGATCATTTTTGTCATTCTACGCTGTACTCTCTCCAATGAATCTATGTCCATTCTGTAATAAGGACACCAAAATTGGACAGCATAATCCATATGGGGTCTCACTAATGACAAGTAAAGTTTTAAGATAACATCAGCAGTTCTGTTACTCACACTCCTAGAGATGAACCCGAGAATCCTGTTTGCCTTATTACGAACGCTTATACACTGTTTTCTAGGCTTCAAATAATTGCTAACAAATACACCTAGATCTTTCTCGCAGTCTGAATTTTCTAATTCTAAATTAGCTAGTTTATATTTAACATTTGTTTGCATCTTCCCTATCTTTAATACCTTGCATTTGTCAATGTTAAACTTCATCTGCCAATTTTCTGACCATTCATGTAAGGTATCTAGATCCCTTTGGAGGCACTCTATATCGCTATCTGAATCAATTGATCTCCCTATTTTAGTATCGTCTGCGAATTTACTTATCCTACTAGTTATACCTAAATCTAGGTCATTTATGTATATAAGAAACAACAGGGGACCTAATACCGATCCCTGGGGGACACCACTTTTGACTGCTCCCCATTCTGACTTGGTACCATTTATGCTGACTCTCTGCTTCCTACCAATTAGCCATGACCTAATCCATCCTAACAACGCCCCACCTATTCCATGTGCCTCAACCTTTCTCATCAATCTCTCATGAGGGACTCTGTCGAAAGCTTTACTGAAATCTAAATATATAATATCATATGACTTGTCATTATCTACTGCTTCATATACCTCTGAGAAAAAACTAAGCAAATTAGTAAGGCAAGACCGTCCCTGAGTGAATCCATGCTGAGAAGAATTGATTAAGTTAAATGTTTCTAAGTGGTTTCTCATTTTCCTAGCAATAATTGACTCTAGTAGTTTTCCTATGATTGAAGTGAGACTAATGGGACGGTAATTGGAAGCTATTGATTTATCACCTTTTTTGAAGATCGGAACTACATTTGCAAGCTTCCAAGCTTCTGGAACTATACCTGTTTCTAATGACTTGTTAAATAGAAATGTTAATGGATAACTTAACTCATCTCTGCATTCTTTTAATACTCTAGCATATACCTCATCAGGACCAGGCGATTTATGAGGTTTCAGTCTGTCAATTTCCTTAACCACATCATTTCTACTTATAGTAACCGTACTTAACCTATTTTCTATACTATCGCTGTATACCTTACGGACTTCTGGAAACTGTGCCAAATTTTCATTAGTGAAAACGGAAAGAAATTGACTATTTAATGTACTGCACATTTCTAAATCACTTTCTGTCAATTTTCCTATCGAAGTTTTAAGGGGACCAATTACATCTCTAACCTTGGATTTATATAGTTGGTAAAAAGCTTTAGGATTATTTTTTGAATCATTGGCAACCTTAATTTCATAATTTATTTTTCTTTACTAATATCCTTTTTTACCTGTCGTGATAGATTCTGATAGTAAGCAAGTAGGTGAATTTCGCCTTTTTTAATTTTTCTATATATTCCTCTCTTTTTTCCTAGAAGATCTAATAGTCTATTATTCATCCATTTGGTTGGTTCTGTGTTGATCTAAATTTTCTTTTGGGGAATATTTATTTTGCGCATTGAATACTGACTTGATAAAATTATCGTATGTATCTACCAAGTTTGACGTCTCCTCCTGACTTAAGATGACAGGTGCCTGAGAAAGGATACACTCATTTGGACACCTGGATCGACTTAATTTTTTGACCATAGGGTCCGCTAACAGGGCTTCTCTTAACCCACCATAATTGGCTTTTCTGAAGTCAGGTATTAATGTTGTATTCTCTCTGATATTACCTTTCCATTGTATATTAAAATACACAGAATTGTGATCACTATTTCCAAGGTGGTCCCCGATTTCTACACTATTTATCATATGTTCATTGTTACTGAAAACTAAATCGAGAATATTATCACCTCTAGTCGGCGTATCTATGAATTGAGATAAAAAACTATCTTGTACTACCTCAATAAACTCCTTTGAATCAGAGTCGCCTATTTGTTGCTGCCAATCTATATTAGGGAAATTAAAATCCCCCATAATGCACACGTTGCTAAGCCTTGATGCTATTTTAATTTCCTCCCATAATGATGTTCCGTCATTTCTACTCATATTTGGCGGTCTATACATAACTCCAATAACTAAAGTCTCACTACCTTCGTTAACTTCTACCCAAACACTTTCATTTTCATTATTTACTCTAATACCTGATTTAGTACAGCTTTTTAATGAACTCCTGACAAACACTGCTATACCGCCACCCCTCTTACTTGTTCGGTCATATTTAAACAAACTATATCCTGGTATATCAAACTCTGCTAAAAAATGCATGGTTTCTGTATTAATGCATGTTTCAGTTAGCGCTATTATGTCTATATTTTCTTTGCTAACCAGTGCTCTAAGTTCGTTCATTTTGTTACATAAACTCCTGCAATTTCCATAATAAACACTCAAACTATTACTTGTATTTGCAACTATTTTTCTATTGTTTTTAACTAATTAATTTTTACCTGTTGAACTACTGGACCTAGACGGAAAATCTACGCTATCAGAATGTTCGTTATTACTATCAATTTGATGTGGCTGGGATTCTATTTTACTTACACACCTATGGTTTATTAACCAAACCCCGCAACAAACTTGTCGAGTGAGCTGGCTAAGGTCGAAACTCCTAGTCGAGAGAGATGTACTCCATCCTGGGCATACAGTTCATCCTTACCGTAGAAGAGGGTCCAGTTATCCAGGAATGGAATAGTATTTGCCTTGCAATACTTCTACAGCCGGCTATTTACACCAATAGCCCTGGAGGACCATTCCTTCCTTACCCCTCTTCTTGGTAGGATACTGTGTACCACAGGAACTCCACCCTTCTCCTTGATCCTCTCCAACATTTCCTGGTACGTGGTGAGCAACTCCTCAGTCCTGCATTTCCAAATGTCGTTGCTCCCTGCGTTGAGGAAGATGATGGGGTCCTCTCCACTCGCTTCCATGACACCATCTAGCTTTTCTGCCACCTTCTCGACTCCGGCACCAGGCAGACAGACAACTTTACCAACATGTGTGTTAGTAGCCCTACCAAGGTATTTAATCATTGAATCCCCTACAATTAAAATAGCCTTAGCTGTTTTCTGTTGTCGGCGTGTAGCAGGAGTTGCAGCAGCAACAGCAGCAGACTTCCCCCCCTCCCCTCTCACTGCCTCGATGATCGCCACTTCCTCGCCATCACTCTCATCAGCCAAGGTGCTGAAGTTGTTGTGGGTCTTGAGTGGCTGCCTTTTCAGCTTGCAGGCCGTTGCACTGGTTGACACCACTTTCCAAGGGGCTTCACGATCCCTGGGAACACTTCCGGTAGCCTGACACTTCTTTTCCGCCATAGCTAGTCTCAAGGCCAAATTTTCATCTTTGAGACACTGAATCTCCTGCTCCACACTCTCCAGTCTTTCTTGCAAAGCAAGACAAAGCTGGAGAGTATGGGAGGAGACAGCAGACTCATCAACAACAGCCATCACTAAGAAAGTTCACTAGGAACTCACTAAAGGTTGGTGGACACTGCCTACGATTTATTATGCAACTTCGAATCCTGCATATCAATCTAAGCATGTACACACATCCCAACTGCAACTCACGTAGGCTATGCATATGTGAATGGAAAGAGCAATTAATTGGGCCTTAACCACTTAGGGAAGTCCTCTCGATAAATTACTCCTGAACCAATATCAATTATTATGTTCCTTCCAACAACCAACCATACTCCTAAAATCGATTAATGACATTTATAAACACATGTGGCAGTCCGTGGATTCGAACCCAGGATGCTCACACCGAAAATCAACACCTTATACATCGCACCACGAAGACAGTTATAGGTTGGTGGACACTGCCTACGATTTATTATGCAACTTCGAATCCTGCATATCAATCTAAGCATGTACACACATCCCAACTGCAACTCACGTAGGCTATGCATATGTGAATGGAAAGAGCAATTAATGGGGCCTTAACCACTTAGGGAAGTCCTCTCGAAAAATTACTCCTGAACCAATATCAATTATTATGTTCCTTCCAACAACCAACCTACTCCTAAAATCGATTAATGACATTTACAAACACATGTGGCAGTCCGTGGATTCTAACCCAGGATGCTCACACCGAAAATCAACACCTTTTACATCGCACCACGAAGACAGTTAAAGGTTGGTGAACACTGCCTACGATTTATTATGCAACTTCGAATCCTGCATATCAATCTAAGCATGTACACACATCCCAACTGCAACTCACGTAGGCTATGCATATGTGAATGGAAAGAGCACTTAATGGGGCCTTAACCACTTAGGGAAGTCCTCTCGATAAATTACTCCTGAACCAATATCAATTATTATGTTCCTTCCAACAACCAACCATACTCCTAAAATCGATTAATAAAATTTACAAACACATGTGGCAGTCCGTGGATTCGAACCCAGGATGCTCACACCGAAAATCAACACCTTATACATCGCACCACGAAGACAGTTAAAGGTTGGTGGACACTGTCTACGATTTATTATGCAACTTCGAATCCTGCATATCAATCTAAGCATGTACACATCCCAACTGCAACTCACGTAGGCTATGCATATGTGAATGGAAAGAGCAATTAATGGGGCCTTAACCACTCAGGGAAGTCCTCTCGATAAATTACTCCTGAACCAATATCAATTATTATGTTCCTTCCAACAACCAACCATACTCCTAAAATCGATTAATGACATTTATAAACACATGTGGCAGTCCGTGGATTCGAACCCAGGATGCTCACACCGAAAATCAACACCTTATACATCGCACCACGAAGACAGTTATAGGTTGGTGGACACTGCCTACGATTTATTATGCAACTTCGAATCCTGCATATCAATCTAAGCATGTACACACATCCCAACTGCAACTCACGTAGGCTATGCATATGTGAATGGAAAGAGCAATTAATGGGGCCTTAACCACTTAGGGAAGTCCTCTCGATAAATTACTCCTGAACCAATATCAATTATTATGTTCCTTCCAACAACCAACCATACTCCTAAAATCGATTAATGACATTTACAAACACATGTGGCAGTCCGTGGATTCTAACCCAGGATGCTCACACCGAAAATCAACACCTTTTACATCTTAATCGCACCACGAAGACAGTTAAAGGTTGGTGAACACTGCCTACGATTTATTATGCAACTTCGAATCCTGCATATCAATCTAAGCATGTACACACATCCCAACTGCAACTCACGTAGGCTATGCATATGTGAATGGAAAGAGCACTTAATGGGGCCTTAACCACTTAGGGAAGTCCTCTCGATAAATTACTCCTGAACCAATATCAATTATTATGTTCCTTCCAACAACCAACCATACTCCTAAAATCGATTAATAAAATGTACAAACACATGTGGCAGTCCGTGGATTCGAACCCAGGATGCTCACACCGAAAATCAACACCTTATACATCGCACCACGAAGACAGTTAAAGGTTGGTGGACACTGTCTACGATTTATTATGCAACTTCGAATCCTGCATATCAATCTAAGCATGTACACACATCCATACTGCAACTCACGTAGGCAATGCATATGTGAATGGAATGAGCAATTAATGGGGCCTTAACCACATAGGAAAGTCCTCTCGATAAATTACTCCTGAACCAATATCAATTATTATGTTCCTTCCAACAACCAACCATACTCCTAAAATCGATTAATGACATTTACAAACACATGTGGCAGTCCGTGGATTCGAACCCAGGATGCTCACACCGAAAATCAACACCTTATACATCGCACCACGAAGAGAAATGTACTTCCTCTTCCCGACACTGTCGGCCACAGCCACACCCAGAACAACCAACAGCAGAAGGACCTAGGGATTAATAGAGGAATGAAGTCAAAATCATTATTATTGGATTTTAATGGTATACTGCAGGACTTACCTCATCCCTATACTAACAATAGATGATAATGATAATGCTACTAATAGACGCCTGTAGCTCTTTACAGTGACTTATTTCGGCTTGGCATGGTAGTTTTGTATATTTAGGAGCTCCTTTACATAAGAACATAAGAACATAAGAAAATGGGAGTCTGCAGAAAGCCGATTGGCCTAAGCAAGGCAGATCCCTGTCCCACACAACCCCAGTTCAATTACAAAGTCCAATTATAGGCTCAACACTCTAATACCCTGAGGATCATCTTACCAAAACGGTTAGAGATTAACGCAGGATTATGGGGGTATGCAGAGTGCTGATTGGCCCAACCCGGCTGATGGGGGATCAGCCGGGTCCCAACCCTTCTCGTCCATATGCTTATCCAATTTTATCATAAAGCTCCCTACCGTTTTAGACCCCACTATAGCACTTGGTAGTCCATTCCACCCATCTACAACTCTGTTACCAAACCAATATTTGCCTATATCTTTTCTGAAACGAAATTTATCTAATTTGAAACCATTGGTACGAGTTCTTTCGCTATAACTGAGCTATAGTACATTTGTCATGTCCCCTTTGTTAATCCCACTAACCCACTTGAACACCTCTATCATATCCCCTCTAACTCTGCAAATCTCTAACGAATGTAAACCTAATTTCTTCAACCTTTCTTCATACGAAAGATTTCTAATATTATGGATAGTTTTTCATTCTACGCTGTACTCTCTCCAATGAATCTATGTCCATTCTGTAATAAAGACACCAAAATTGGACAGCATAATCCATATGGGGTCTCACTAATGACAAGTAAAGTTTTAAGATAACATCAGCAGTTCTGTTACTCACACTCCTAGAGATGAACCCGAGAATCCTGTTTGTCTTATTACGAACGCTTATACACTGTGTTCTAGGCTTCAAATCATTGCTAACAAACACACCTATATCTTTCTCACAGTCTGAATTTTCTAATTCTAAATTAGCTAGTTTATATTTAACATTTGTATGCATCTTCCCTATCTTTAATACCTTGCATTTGTCAATGTTAAACATCATCTGCCAATTTACTGACCATTCATGTAAGGTATCTAGATCCCTTTGGAGGCACTCTATATCACTATCTGAATCTCCCCATTTTAGTATCGTCTGCGAATTTACTTATCCTACTAGTTATACCTAAATCTAGGTCATTTATGTATATAAGAAACAACAGGGGACCTAATACCGATCCCTGGGGGACACCACTTTTGACTGCTCCCCACTCTGACTTGGTACCATTTATCCTGACTCTCTGTTTCCTACCAAATAGCCATGACCTAATCCATCCCAACAACGATCCTCCTATTCCATGTGCCTCAACCTTTCTCATCAATCTCTCATGAGGGACTCTGTCGAAAGCTTTACTGAAATCTAAATAAATAATATCATATGACTTGTCACTATCTACTGCTTCATATACCTTTGAGAAAAAGCTAAGCAAATTAGTAAGGCAAGAACGTCCCTGAGTGAATCCATGCTGAGAAGAATTTATTAAGTTAAATTTGTCTAAGTGGCTTCTAATTTTCCTAGCAATAATAGACTCTAGCAACTTTCCTATGATTGATGTGAGACTAATGGGACGATAATTGGATGCTATCGATTTATCACCTTTTTTTAAGATCGGAACTACATTTGCAAGCTTCCAAGCTTCTGGAACTAAACCTGTTTCTAAAGACTTGTTAAATAAAAATGCTAATGGGCTACTTAACTCATCTCTGCATTCTTTTAATACTCTAGCATATACCTCGTCAGGACCAGGCGATTTTTGAGCTTTCAGTCTGTCAATTTCCTTAAGCACATCATTTCTACTTATACTAACTGTACTTAACATATTTTCTATACTATCACTATATACCATATTGACTTCTGGAATCTGTGCCAAATTTTCATTAGTGAAAACGGAAATAAACTGACTATTTAATGTACTGCACATTTCTAAATCATTTTCTGTTATTTCTCCTATTGAAGTTTTTAGGGGGCCTATTACATCTCGAACTTTAGATTTATATAGTTGGTAAAAAGCTTTAGGGTTATTTTTTGAGTCACTGGCTATCCTTATTTCATAATTTCTTTTTGCTTTCCTGAATTCCTTTTTGACCTGTCTTGATAGAGTCTGATAGTATATATGTAGATGATTTTCGCCTTTCTTTATTTTTCTATATATTCCTTTCTTTTTTCCTAAAAGATCTATTAGCTTATTAGTCATCCATTTTGGTTGGTTCTGCGGCGATATAAATTTCCTTTTAGGGATATATTTATTTTGAGCATTGTGGAGTGAAGCAATAAACTGGTTATATGTAGGTGGCAAGTTTAACTCTGGCATATCCTGACTTAATTGCTTAACAATAGGGTCCACCCTTAAGTCTCTTCTTAGCCCACCATAATCGGCTTTTCTGAAATCTGGGATAAGTGTCGTATTCTCTTTAGCATTCCCTGTCCATTGTATATTAAAATAAGTAGATTTATGATCGCTATTTCCTAGGTGATCACCAATCTCTACATCATTTATCATATGTTCATTGTTACTGAAAACTAAATCAAGAATATTAATACCTCTAGTCGGCGTATCTATGAATTGAAATACAAAACTATCTTGTACTACCTCAATAAACTCTACTGAATCGGAGTCGCCTATTTGGTGCTGCCAATCAATGTTCGGAAAATTAAAATCCCCATAATGCACACATTGCTAAACCTTGATGCTATTTTAATTTCCTACCATAACGATGTTCCGCCATTTCTACTCATATTAGGCGGTCTATATATAACTCCAATAACTATGGTCTCACTACCTTCGTTAACCCTTCCCAAACACTTTCATTATCATTATTTAGTCTAATACCTGATTTAATACAGCTTTTTAATGTACTCCTGACAAACACTGCTATACCCCCGCCCCTCCTACTTGTTCGGTCATATTTAAACAAACTATATCCTGGAATATCAAATTATGCTAAAAAATGCCTAGATTCTGTATTAATCCACGTTTCAGTTAGCGCTATTATGTCTATATTTTCTGTGCTAACGAGTGCTCTAAGTTCGTTAATTTTGTTACATAAACTCCTACAATTTGTATAATATACCCTCAACCTATTACTTTTATGTCCAACTAATTTTCTGTTGTTTTTAGCTAACTTATTATTTCCAGTTGAACTACTAGCTCTAGACGGAAATTCTACTCTATCAGTAATCTCATCTTTACTATCAGTTACATGTGTAGTGTTATCGATACTACTATTACACATCACTATATTCGCACTATCTTGACTGATTATTTCTATTTTACTCACTGGTTTGTCACATGAAGTACCTGCTCCATATGGAGACAGTATTTTACTTACACACCCAGGTTTTTTTAACGAAACCCCGCAACAATCTTGTCCAGTGAGCTGGCCAAGGTCGAAACTCCTAGTCGAGAAAGATGTACTCCATCCTGGGCATACAGTTCATCCTTACCATAGAAGTGGGTCAAGTTATCTAGGAATGGTATTGACTTTGCCTTGCAATACTTCTCCAGCCGGCTATTTACACCAATAGCCCTGGAGGACCATTCCTTCCGTACCCCTCTTCTTGGCAGGATACTGTGTACCACAGGAACTCCACCCTTCTCCTTGATCCTCTCCAGCATTTCCTGGTACTTGGTCAGCAACTCCTCAGTCCTGCATCTCCATATGTCATTGGATCCCGCGTTGATGAAGATGATGGGGTCCTCCCCACCCAGTTCTAGGACACCATCCATCTTCTCTGCCACCCTCCCGACTCCGGCTCCAGGTAGGCAGACAACTTTACTAACATGAGTGTTAGTAGCCCCGTCAAGGTACCTAACCATTGAATCACCGACAATGAACTTAGCTTTTTTCCGTTGTCGGCGTGTAGCAGGAGTTGTAGCAGCAACAGCAGCAGACTTCCCCCCCTCCCCTCTCACTGCCTCGATGATCGCCACTTCCTCGCCATCACTCTCATCAGCCAAGGTGCTGAAGTTGTTGTGGGTCTTGAGTGGCTGCCTTTTCAGCTTGCAGGCCGTTGCACTGGTTGACACCACTTTCCAATGGGCTTCACGATCCCTGGGAACATTTCCGGTAGCCTCACACTTCTTCTCCGCCATAGCTAGTTTCAAGGCCAAATTTTCATCTTTGAGACACTGAATCTCCTGCTCCACACTCTCCAGTCTTTCTTGCAAAGCAAGACAAAGCTGGAGAGTATGGGAGGAGACAGCAGACTCATCAACAACAGCCATCACTAAGAAAGTTCACTAGGACCTCACTAAGGGTAAACAGGTTCACTAGCGGTCACTGGGGACGTCCGCACTGGTCAAAGGTCAGAGGGCAACTCTGGCTACAATGGCTATGGTTGTGTATAGCTTCAGTGGTCATCCGTACAAGCATGTTGCTCGGGGGTTGTTATTAGATGGGTTTAACACCACCAATATACTTGACGCCAAAACTATAAACAAAAAAATATTCGTAAACTAAATAGTAAAAGACTAAATTACGACGTTCGAAAACTTTCTGTAATATTGCAGTCTGTTAACTGTATTATACCTTCAAGATATGGCATTTGAACCAGAAATATCTAAAATTACAGTATTATGTTGGCAATGTCGCTCTCTCTCCTGTAACATAGCGGAATGTATTTAACAGTGTATTGCAGATTATTTATGCTTAAGTCCTTATCAATTACACTATTATAAATTCGTTCATATATTGGTTAGGTACAGTCGCGTTAATAAGTGATGTCTCAGCAACAAGTATGTTTTGATCAATAATTGGTATCGTCAATATTTAAACTTAATTTCTTCATATAGAGTTCAATATACAAAAATGTCCCTACACTTATCACCTTATTCAACATCTGACAGACATTAATACAACACAGAATAAGACAAACGTAATGACAGCTGGGACATGACTTATTAGCGCGACCGTACAGTTGTTGACATATATTCTTGACCACCCTGTGATTGTCATTACCCAAGTATTACATATGGACACAAACAAGGTACATATAATATTTAAACATTCATGCAATTCTCCCACTCTCTCTCTCTCTCCCTCTCTCTTTATATATATATATATATATATATATATATATATATATATATATATATATATATATATATAAAATATATAGTATGTACATATATATATATATATATATATATATATATATATATATATATATATACTGTATATATATATATATAGTATATATATTATTATATATATATTATATATATATAATATATATGTATATGTATATATATATACCGGTATATATATATTTTTTTTTTTCTTCTATGTGAAAGAGGGAGACATAAGGCATAACTGCCTGCATCGAGTGCCTCCCCCAGAGTTCAAAGAGTGACAGGGCTAAAATCAAGGGAAGTTCGAGCTAAAATGCCTGGACACAGAGTTTGAAGCAATATAAGTCATAGGAAGAGGGAAAGACTGATTCTGGGAGAGAGTTCTAGAGAAAGTCTGAGAATAGCGTTTCACTCTTGGGTTGAAGAATTGCGAGAGTAAGGGTGGGATTATGTTGCAAGGCAGGTATTACGTACTCTACATAGAGGAGGTGGTATACACTGGGAAAGCTCAGAGGAACACTAATTATTGTAGTAGCGATAGAATAGCGAGCGAGATGCAACATTGCGGCGAAGAGAGAGAGATTGCAGAGAGTTGGTGAGTGGGTGGGAGTTAATGATACGAAAGGCTTTCTTTTCTACTTTGTCTAGGAGTGCAGTGTGAGAGGATCTCCCCCACACAAGTGAACAATGCTCAATACAAGGACGCACTGTTCCTCTGTACAGAGCAAGTAGCTGCGCAGGGTTAAAGAACCCCTTGAGGCGGTTGAGCACACCCAGCTTCTGGGCGAGACTGGTAATATGGTCCTTCCAAGTGAGAGCAGAAGAAAAAGAGACACCGATTACATTGAGAGAATATGAAGGGCTGATTTTTGTATTGTTAAAGAATAAGGGATTGTCCTCTGAAGGTTCCTGACGGGTAGTAAGATGGATAAATTGAGTATTGGAAGTATTAAATGTAACAAGGTTTTCACTACCCCAAATACAAATAGTAGCTAGATCAGAAGATAAGTGTTTTATGGCTTCATTACGTTTGCTTTTGAGGGACTTCTGGCTGGGGCGTGCTGGAAAACTAATTGAGTGGTGTAAGGTAGAGTCGTCTGCATACGAATGGATGGGACTGGATATACAGTTGAGAAGATCATTTATGAAAATTAGAAAGATAATAGGATATATATAAATACATATATATATATATTGAGTATATATAACAAATACACGTGAGCCACTAAATGTTTCCAAGCTCTCAGTGGGGTTCGAACCGTCGACCGTCAGACGATTGACGACGCTTTAATCAACTACACCACGGCAGTCTATATATATATATATATATATATATATATATATATATATATATATATTATATACTATATAGTATATTCAGCAATTGATTCGAAAAGTTTTAATTGCATATTGTAATCATAAGGTGGGTAAGAACATGTTCACAACTGTACAATTTGACCAGTATATAATTATGTAGAAACTATACCCCATGAATAATTTATTAGCTCAGGAAAAATGGATGAATAGTTGAGTAAAAACATTTAGATGGAATTGCTCCACTGATATATAGGTCAAAACTCAAATTTCATGTAATATTGCCTAATGAATCAAACAATTATCAAAGGTATTGGTTATTGGTCCAAGAGTCGGTAGTTTGGTTTTATGAAGTTTGTAGATATCATAGTTCGAATTAAATATAAGAACATAAGAAAATGGGAGTCTGCAGAAAGCCGATTGGCCTAAGCAAGGCAGATCCCTGTCCCACACAACCCCAATTCAGTTACAAAGCCCAATTATAGGCTTCACACTCTAATACCCTGAGGATCATCTTACCAAAACGGTTAGAGATTAACGCAGGATTATGGGGGTCTGCAGAGCGCTGATTGGCCCAACCCGGCTGATCCCCCTTCACACCCAACCCTTCTCGTCCATATGCTTATCCAATTTTATCTTAAAGCTCCCTACAGTTTTAGATCCCACTATAGCACTTGGTAGTCCATTCCACCCATCTACAACTCTGTTACCAAACCAATATTTGCCTATATCTTTTCTGAAACGAAATTTATCTAATTTGAAACCATTGGTACGAGTTCTTTCGCTATCACTGAGCTTTAGTACATTTGTCATGTCCCCTTTGTTAATCCCACTAACCCACTTGAACACCTCTATCATATCCCCTCTAACTCTGCGTCTCTCTAACGAATGTAAACCTAATTTCTTCAACCTTTCTTCATACGAAAGATTTCTAATATTATGGATCATTTTTGTCATTCTACGCTGTACTCTCTCCAATGAATCTACGTCCATTCTGTAATAAGGACACCAAAATTGGACAGCATAATCCATATGGGGTCTCACTAATGACAAGTAAAGTTTTAAGATAACATAAGCAGTTCTGTTACTCACACTCCTAGAGATGAACCCGAGAATCCTGTTTGCCTTATTACGAACGCTTATACACTGTTTTCTAGGCTTCAAATCATTGCTAACAAACACACCTAGATCTTTCTCGCAATCTGAATTTTCTAATTCTAAATTAGCTAGTTTATATTTAACATTTGTTTGCATCTTCCCTATCTTTAATACCTTGCATTTGTCAATGTTAAACTTCATCTGCCAATTTACTGACCATTCATGTAAGGTATCTAGATCCCTTTGGAGGCACTCTATATCGCTATCTGAATCAATTGATCTCCCTATTTTAGTATCGTCTGCGAATTTACTTATCCTACTAGTTATACCTAAATCTAGGTCATTTATGTATATAAGAAACAACAGGGGACCTAATACCGATCCCTGGGGGACACCACTTTTGACTGCTCCCCACTCTGACTTGGTACCATTTATGCTGACTCTCTGTTTCCTACCAATTAGCCATGACCTAATCCATCCCAACAACGCCCAACCTATTCCATGTGCCTCAACCTTTCTCATCAATCTCTCATGAGGGACTCTGTCGAAAGCTTTACTGAAATCTAAATATATAATATCGTATGCCTTGTCATTATCTACTGCTTCATATACCTCTGAGAAAAAACTAAGCAAATTAGTAAGGCAAGAACGTCCCTGTGTGAATCCATGCTGAGAAGAATTGATTAAGTTAAATGTTTCTAAGTGGTTTCTCATTTTCCTAGCAATAATTGACTCTAGTAGCTTTCCTATGATTGAAGTGAGACCAATGGGACGGTAATTGGATGCTATTGATTTATCACCTTTTTTGAAAATCGGAACTACATTTGCAAGCTTCCAAGCTTCTGGAACTATACCTGTTTCTAATGAATTGTTAAAAAGAAATGTTAATGGGTAACTTAACTCATCTCTGCATTCTTTTAATACTCTGGCATATACCTCATCGGGACCAGGCGATTTCTGAGGTTTCAGTCTGTCAATTTCCTTAAGCACATCATTTCTACTTATAGTAACCGTACTTAACCTATGTTCTATACTATCTCTATATACCTTACGGACTTCTGGAATCTGTGCCAAATTTTCATTAGTGAAAACGGAAATAAACTGACTATTTAATGTACTGCACATTTCTAAATCATTTTTTGTCATTTCTCCTATCGAAGTTTTAAGGGGGCCTATTTTATCTCTAACTTTAGATTTATATAGCTGGTAAAAAGCCTTAGGGTTATTTTTTGAGTCATTGGCTATCCTGATTTCATAATTTCTATTGTCTGTCCTTATACATTTTTTAACCTCTCTTGATAGATTCTGATAGTTAGTAAGTAGGTGAATTTCGCCTTTCTTTATTTTTCGATATATTCCTCTCTTTTTTCCTAGAAGGTCTAATAGTCTATTATTCATCCATTTGGGTTGGTTCTGTGTTGATCTAAATTTTCTTTTGGGGATATATTTATTTTGCGCATTGTGGAGTGAAGAAATAAAATTATTATATGTAGCTGTCAAATTATCCTGAGTTAAGACAGGTATCTGAGAGAGAGTATGTTCATTAGCGCACCTGGGTCCACTTAATAGTTTAACCATAGGATCGACTCTTAAGGCTCGTCTTAATCCACCATAATTGGCTTTTCTGAAATTTGGGATAAGTGTCGTATTCTCTTTAGCCTTTCCTGTCCATTGTATGTTAAAATAAATTGATTTATGATCACTATTTCCTAGTTGGTCTCCTATCTCTACATTATTTATCATTTGTTCATTATTACTGAGAACTAAATCGAGGATATTATTACCTCTAGTAGGCGAGTCTATGAATTGAAATAAAAAACTATCCTGTACCGCCTCAATAAACTCTTCTGAATCTGAGTCGCCGATTTGATGCTGCCAATCAATATTCGGAAAATTAAAATCCCCTATAATACACACATTGCTAAACCTTGATGCTATTTTCACTTCCTGCCATAAAGCTGTACCTTCGTTTCTACTCATATTTGGTGGTCTATAAATAACTCCAATAATTATGGTCTCACTACCTTCGCTAACCTCAACCCAAACACTTTCGTTATCAGTATTTAGTCTAATACCTGATTTAATACAGCTTTTTAAAGAACTCCTGACAAACACAATATATTTTGTTTTAACTAGGAATAATATTAAGATTATATCTTCATCCCTATGACATAGGATTTTTTTAATTAGGACAAATGAAGTAGGCCTTTGATGTAGGTCTTACGAATTAGTGCCTTTGCATTAAAGATTATTGGGCGTTGTTTAATAACAAACGTGAAAATTACTTGACTGAAAAACGAAAATAGAAATACACTCCTAGTGTTATTTATATATGAGAAAGGCTAAGATGCTCCTTCCTCCTATAAAGAGAAGGCGAGGTTGAGACCCTTGTAAGATTATGGTCCATAGGTCTTCAATACTAACCTTCATGATGGGATACTTGGAGTGATGGTACTGAGGCCCAGTTGGTCGTCAGTGGGTTTATATAGGACCCAAAGGACTCCTCCCTAAAAAGGTACCTAAACTAAACAGTAACCGTAGGGTGTGTCCCGGGAGTTAGCTAGACCACTGGGCGCCATCTTGATGTCCAGCTTCATGGTCAAGCACTCGATGTATTTAGAGCAGTTATTTATATATAGCTTGATAAATAGTGATACAGAAAGAGTCATAAACATAATCATATATAGAGTATAAACTTAATGAGTGTAGAAGCAATTGTAAAGAATACCACATGCATCTATTAGGAATCAAGATGGCGTACTAATGTGAAGTTGGTGTTAACCTGTTGTATGAGGTACCCTACTCTGGAAGTGACGACTCCCATAATCTAGTTCAACAACCAGTGACACACACATAACACTTGATCCTCCCCAGGCTATACAGATACTAGGATGGATGGATATAGATCACCTGTAGGTACAGTCTGGAGCTTAGCATTGTTACCTCCGTCTAGAAAGTTGGAGGAGGTTATGTTTTTGCCTCCATTTGTGTGTCTGTAAGCAAGATATCTCAAATTTATTAACCGATTTTCACGAAATTTGGAGGGCAGATATGATATGCACTAATGAAGAGATTATTCAAGTTAGGAGGCGATCCAGATCATATGCTGAAACACAGATACAGAAGAATATTTGGGCCTATGACAATAATGGTAAAGAACCATCCATCAAGCCAGTGTAGGTGGAGGTATGTGCTTACCTAGTGCCCCTCTAGTTATATTTAAGCCCCTGGGGGAGAGGGGGCCTTCACATTCAGCGGAGGGAAAATATATTCCCCATGTTTCTTACTGCTTGTCGTGTAAGGCGACTAAAGTGGGAGATAGTGAAAGTTCCGATGAACGGTCTTCCTAAACAGTATTGTGTTGTAGCACTATTGAGGCTGGTGTGGTGCTGATAGGTGTTGCAAGGGGACTTACGACATGGTGGGGTAGTGTTATGCCAGGACTTTATTGTAATACAGTATAAATGCCAAAAGGTAACAGTCCATACTTAGTATACTATCTAGTATGAACAGTCTCGATGTTGCGTAATCTGGGTTGATGTAGCGTTACGTATCTTTCCGTACTCTTAAGTTGAACTTCCGTAGTCATAAGTTGAACATCCACAATTTGGGTTGAATATATTATTCTGTAGTTGTATATGGGAAACTATTGTATGATTATAATTCCCATATATATTTGTGTATTATTTATTAAGATTGTTCATAAGTATCTCATTGTATAAAGATGGGATACATTTTCCATAGGCTATGCACGTGCGCGGTTTGTCACGATGGACACAAAGACGACGCGCTCGCCCTCACTCTCCAACCAACCTCCGTCCCCGCTACACACGCTAAGCCTTCTTCATAGTTCATTTATTAGGTGTTTTTGCTTCACTATCATCTCATTTTCATATAGTCACTACATCATCATCGTATGTTAGTTATCATGAAATATAAAGTAAATATCTATCCTATCCTAGCCTATTCTATCCTGTTTCCATACGCTTCTTTATCCTACTAACCCACTCAAGTCAACTAGCCTATCTTCCGCCATCTTTCAATCACCAGCTGAGTTCATCATAAAAGGTAAATAAATATTTTATATTGTTAATCTTCCAAATCAAATATATACAGTCCACCTCATCTAAATTAACCATATAAGTGGTCCTTCGACCTTTCGCTATTTTGCCCCCCTCCCCCCATTTTTGTTTGTGTGTTTCGGCGGATGGTGGTAGCCTAGCCTTAGTGGGTTTTATTGTGCCGTACTTCGTCCGTACCTTATGGCCCAGGGCTTTCGGCCTCATGGTGCCACGGGTGGTGGGGTAGGGGAGGATTTTCCTGCAGTTGCTGATAGGCCTGTGTAGAAAGTGGCGATTTTGGGCCACTCCTACGTGAGAACCATTTACGTGGACAGCCCCGTGTACCGGCCTTTCTTTGCGGTTACTCCTCTGGCCGCCCCAGGTGCCCGCCTGTTTTCAGAAATTATGGCAATATGTCGCCGGTTCTTTGCACAGGACGCGAATGCGCTAATAGACAGGGCATAAGACGAGATGTTTGCCCACCATGAAATTAGAGTAGATCAACAAAATCAGTATAGTCTAGAATAATAATAATCCTTCAAAGTCGGTACAGTATTTACTAATTAAATTTTGATTACTAATCCTTTAGGCCCAAATTATATCACAATTGATTGGCACTAAGATTAAAATCATCCATACTGTGCTGTATAATAATTTCAAAAGTTAAGGTTATTCAATCTAGATCAAAATTATACTGTCAAATAACTTCTGTATTCATTCACATATCTTTCTAAATTCTACTCTCGTCGTGTGCCCTGAAGGCGGGGTAATATGATAGTTGATAGGCTGAGTGTGTGTTAATCCAACTCAAAACTTGTTTCGTTGTGACTTCTTGATATGAACTTTTCTTGTGTACAATTTTCACATTTATTAAATTTAATAATATAAAATTATCGGTACCCATTGAGTTTAGCCTGATTAAGTTACCCTATTGGCTCTCTCTCTCTTAAATTTCTTGAATTTATTATAACTTAAACGGTACCTCTTTTTTTACATCTAGAGACTTTTGACCTATACTGTATTGTACTAAATTTCCCTCCCAGCTTATGTTGAAATGATTCTATAATTTCTAAATCTAAATCAAAACTATTATGAAAGGAGTTACATTGAAAGGCTCCAGACTGCTAGTCTACATTTGGGCAAAATTCTTATTCCGCATTTCGTGAGCGTGTTTTATTTTCAGCTCGCGATTTAATTCTATTTCACGGAGTACTGTATTGTTGTCCGCAACGTATTCGGACTAGCAATGATAGTTTGATTTCACATCACTAAGTTTCCTTCCCTTATAATCATGGCTACAAGTTTACAACGGCGTCGGCCTGGGCTTAAGGGCTCTTTGACGGTATTGACCTCTAACATCGACGACTTCCTTGAATCGGCATCTGGAGTGGAGGTGGAGGCCAGGTTGCTCAGTATTCAAAAGCAACTTGACAAGTATGAGGTCACACAGGAGGACCTAGCCGACACTTACGAGACGGACGCCAAGTACATCAAGGAGCTAAGAGAGGTTACCCTGTATTTGGAGGGCATACAAGTAATCGTTGCCACATTAAAGGGGGTCTTGGTTCCAGAGGTCAAGAGGGAGTCGACTCGACCTGAGCCAAAGAAGTCCACCGTTAAATTACCACATCTTACTCTTCCAAAATTTGAGGGTGATGCCACATTGTGGTCGGGGTTTTGGGAGATGTTCAAGTGTACCATCCATGACAATCCCGACCTCCCAGATATACAACGCTTCACCTATCTGAAGGGTCAGCTTCTGGGTTGATGCGTATAAGCTAGTCGAAGGATTCATTGTCGAAAGTGCAAGTTATGCCCCAGCAATAGAGCTCCTGCAAGAGACATATGAGCATCCAGATCGAATCAAGGCAGCTTATGTTACCCAATTCAATCAACTAGCGTCACCCAAATACCAAACAGCTGACCTGAAGAACTTCTATGCCAATACAGAGAGTGTGATGAGGTCAATCATTAGCCATGGAATTTGTTTGTAGGAATTTTGTGTGGTGACTCTTGTCAATAAATTACCATGACCACTAAAATAAATCATAAAACGGGCATTGGGAGACTTGAGCCTGGATTATAAGACATTCACCCCTTGCTTCCCGGCTGAAGTGTACAATTTGGCAAGTCAAGACAAAGTAGGGGGTACACCCATGGCTACGGCAACATTTACCGCCCAAAGTGAATACAGGAAATTTAACTGAGTCCTGTGTAGTGGCACCAATCATTTGTGGTACAAGTGTATGAAGTATAAGACTCTTAAAGTTAAAAGAGCCCGTCAACTACATCTCTTCACTGGGTGCTTGTCAAAAGAGCATGGCCATTCGGGTTGTACTAACCATAACATAAGAAGCTGCAAGTTTTGTAAGGGCAAACACTTTCATTCGCTATGTACTCAGAAACAAGGGAAGGACAGTAGACCAGCGGAGGATAACACCAAGAGAGAGCATACTTCTACTACTTCGACTACAATGTCCGTTGCCACAGGAAAAAATACAGTAATCTTGCCCACCGCACAGCTGCCGGTAAAGGGTAAGGATAATAATTATGTTAAAATCAGATGGCTACTCGACCAATGTTCTTAGAGGACCTTTGTGAAGTCGTCTGTTCTATCCTCCCTTTCCTACAATTCTAAAGGAACTGAGGAGTTATGTCTTCACGGATTTACCGGAAAACAAGCCTCTAGGGAATATAATGTCGTGGCTCTGCAATATAAACACAGAGGTAAATTTCATCATCTAGACGCAATAGTGGTTGATGAATTGCCAGAACATAAAGGTGAACTTAGCCTAAAGTCTAAACTGGTTAGTTTACAAAGTAAAGGCATAATATTGGCCGATCCTCATGCAACGGACACAGATCAATTGGAGCTACTCATCGGTGTGGATCACTACTACGATATAGTGTGACCTGGGTATAAAAGGTCAGGTAGCCAAATTCTGCTTCTTACCAAGTACTGGTACGTCATAAGTGGTTCATATGTGGCACAACCTACCAGCTCCAGCACTGAAGTAACTTCTGTATTGAAAGTAGCAGTAACCCCAATGGACGAATACATGTCCACTGGTAATATTCCACCATGCAAAAATGACTTGAATGTTTTGTGGGAAATAGATCATATCGGGATAACCCCTAAGGAATACTCACAAGTTGAGCGTCAAGCACTATCGTCGTATGAGGATACCGTTACCTACGATCCTGACAGCCAACAATATGAAGTGAGACTACCCTTGAACAATTACAAGGATTAGCTGCCAACTAACAAGGGTTTGGCCATAGGCCGTCTTCGAGGTCTTCAGAGAAGATTCATCAAAGAGCCTGACTTTCGCGAGGAATACTCAAAAGTCATAAAGGAGCAAGTGTCCCGTGGTTTTATAGAAGAGGTGCCTTTTGACAATTCAGATACCGGACATTACTTGGCTCATCATGGAGTGGTCAAGGAGAGCAAAACTACGCCAGTGCATATCGTCTTCGACTGTTCAGCCAAGGTGAGTGATCGTCAGCCTAGTCTTAATGACTGCTTGCATACTGGACCTTCACTGGTACCAGAATTAGCGCAGGTTTTACTCCGGTTTAGACTCGATAAGTATGCCTTGGTGTCTGATATCGAGAAGGCGTTTCTGATGTTAAAACTCCATGAGGACGACCAAGACTATACTCGGTTTATGTGGCCAAAATGTCCATGGCAGCTAGATTCCCCCCTCATTTGTTACAGATTCCGTGCGGTATTACTTGGCGCTACATGGTCCCAATTTCTTTTAAACGCCACCATTCTAAACCACTTGTCAAATGTCAGTGCAGATCCGCAGGTTATTCAACAGATTCGGTCAGGGCTATACATCGACAATTTACTGGGTACAGGTAATGATGAAGATTTCCTGATTCATACCTACAGAATGGTGAATTCCGAGAAATTATGAATGACGCCCATCTACATCTACGTGAATGGGCGACAAATAGTTCTGTTTTGCGGACTGTACTGCAACGGGATGGTGTGGCGGCGGTACAGCAGGAACATGCGAGGGTGCTGGGATTGCTTTGGGAGACGGACACAGATACCCTCTCATTCGGTGTTCAGTACGCGCAATATTCGCAGATTACAAAACGGATTTGCTTGAGTATGACGGCTAAACTTTTTGACCCCTTGGGGATAGTTCTACCGGTGTCGATCAAATCAAGATTATTCCTTCAGCAATTATGGAGGATAAAATTAGGTTGGGATGAGGTTTTGACTGGCGATCTGGTTCAGGAGTAGGAAGACATTATTTCGGATCTTCGTCTCTGTAAGGGTTTTAATTTTCCTCGGAGAGTTGTCATGGACCATCCTGTTTCCATGCATGCCTTCTCAGACGCTAGCAAGGTCACGTACGGCACCACCAAATGCTTTGTTGACACAAGTGGCAGCCATCTAGTCATGGCGAAGGCGAAAGTCGCCCTGATCAAATCCCTTTCCATCCCAAAATTAGAGCTAACTGCAGTTCTGTTGGCTACTAGACTCGTTCACTTTATCGAGGAAACTTTTAATACTTTGAGCAAGTTATTTATAACTGTTACTTGTGAATGTTTTGCATAAATGGGTAAATATAGTAAAGTTAAACATATGTGGCTTTTTATAATTAAATATATTTAAATTTGTGTACGTTTCACACCATAATTGCTTGTAAATATTGCTAGCTCAAGTGTCAGTGCGACAACAACAGATAACTGAAAAACAAACACGCTGATAGGTAGATAATCCCTTGTTGTTACACACCTCGCCGAAGGTCCTCTTTGGCCTCGGCGAGGTGTGTCTTGAGCATTCGGCGACGTCGCAAGGCCTCGTGCAGAGCATACCCCTGGCGGGTATACTCTTGACGAGTATTCGTGCGCACGTCGACGACTAATCGACGATGATCGTCGATGTTCTCGGAACATCCGAGAGCATCGGCGATCCGTCATGCGACGTTTTGGAAAATTTCAACAATTTTTTTTGTGCGACAAACTCTGCGATGTCTTGCCGATGTCGCAGATGATCGCAGAAACCCTCGCAGATCCCTCGGTGATGCTCGACGATGCTTGCGAGGGTAACCAATCCTCGCGAGTCCTCGTCCAAAATTTTGAACGGTCCGAACATTTGCGACGACCCGCGAGGGCCCTTGCGAGGCCTTGAGCGGCCTTGAGAGTCAAACGATTTTTCATGAGAGGTGTTGAAACATGTCACGAATGTGCCAATTTATTAGTGTCGGCGACGAAAATCGTGAGTTGTCGCACCACTGGGAAAGTGGCATAAGAGGGTGTACGAGAGCGAGGTGGAGGGACAGAGAGGGAGATGTAGACCGAAGGAGAGGTGGAAGGATGGAGTGAGGAAGTATATGAACGAAGGCGGTGCTGGTTGGGGGGCGGGGCGTCGACTGACTGGGGACAGAGGTGCATGGAGGCGGTTCGTTCATGACCACCCCTTCGGGGATCACGGCGTCGGGCAATAGATAGATCATTAATACTTATCCATATGTGCCTATTTTACGTTTAATATGAAGATAGTAACATGTTACAACAATAAAACAAGTGGGAATATCATTTGTATGGTCAAACTCGCGAATTGTTAGCGAGTGGTTCAGTCAATACAGTAATTGTGAGCCAGCCGGCCTCACATCCTCCTCTCTCGAGGCCTGGAGAGAGACGGAGGCATGTATCTCTCTCTCTCGCTCTTTCCCATGCATTGACACACACATAACCACACCCTATGATCGGTTTGGAGATGTTTACACAAAAATATACCAATAAATAAGGGAATAACAGGGAAAATAAGTGATATTTGAAGGGGGGGGGGAAAGGAGGGGATGTGGAGGAGTGATATGAGGGGATGCTAGACATCTCATGACCATGCCATCTCACCACACAAACAAGACGAGTCACCTCAAGACCATGCCATCTCATGACCAGACCTTTTCTTCACCAGTCGGTTTCATCACCATACCAGCTCAATACCAAGCCAATTCATTAACAAGGCATCTCAATACCACACGTTGCCACATCTACTGTCCTGTACAGCGATCACGGGTACTCTCTAGCCCCCCCCCCCCCCATATCTCTCTCTCTCTCTGTCTCTCTCTCTCTCATCTATGCAGTAAAGATAGGGATAACAAAATAATGCTCTCTACCCACTACAGGGAAAAGTGTTCGATTATTTTGACACACACATAGGCCTACAGTTCTACACGTATTATATATATATATATATATATATTTATATAGGCCTATATATATATATTGCAGTACCGGTAATGTGTGCTTTATATTTCAAATATATTTAGACGACTTTGTACTGCTTAGGAAGGGTCATGTTAGCTTCATTGAGATGGTTAGTAGCACTATAACTGATAGACGCCTTCCTAATTTGAATAAGATCGCATAATAGTTAGTAAAATATAATAATGCGACCAAACGATTTCATTTGGTACCGTATATTAAGAACATAAGAAGATAAGTAAATGGGAGTCTGCAAAAAGCCGATCGGCCCACACAAGGCAGATCCCAGTCACACCCAACCCCAATTACATTAACCCCTGTCTATCGGGGCCGGACTTAAGTCCGTCTCTAAAAATCTGGACTATGTGGCGGGGCCTGACTTAAGTCTGTGTGCAATTTTGGCGTAATATTGGCTCTGAGAGAGAGACGAGCGACGGGAGGAGCTTAGGTTACCTCATGATCGCTCGACACGGCCGCCGTGGGCCTACTGACATGTACTCCACACTACTCCACCCTCCCTCCCTCGCTACACACGTAATTATGTAACGAAATGAAGTTCGTTCGTCCACACCTTGGAGTCCTTTCACCCACACTTTGAAGTTTGTTACCCTCCCACACTCTAAAATGGCTTATAAAGGATGCACATTTTGTGTATTATGTTGACGACAAATGTTGTTCATTGATAATAAAATAATGCTATAAATTATGAGTGTTATCTCATTTCCGGACTTAACTTAGTTTAAATATCTTCAGATTAATTGGTTAACTTTTCATCATATTCATATTACTAACTCTGTGTAATGTTGAGGCTAAGCATTTTGTTTTAATCCACATGGTGTGACCAATTCAGTATATATAAGACTTCCATATGAGAGAGAGAGAGAGAGAGAGAGAGAGAGAGAGAGAGAGAGAGAGAGAGAGAGAGAGAGAGAGAGAGAGAGTATGTGTAGCTCATATTCAAGGAGCAAATAATACAAAAATACAATAATACTAGTGAAGCATTGTACAACTAGGAATGTCATGCGTTTTAGTGTGTGAGGAGACTAATGACGTGACCGATTAGAAGGATTAGAGTAGGAGGAGAAGGTATAATAAGTATATAGGATTAACTCGGTCACCTTTCCCCGGCCACTTTTCTGGGCAACTATATTCTGGAATATCTAATGTTAATTTTGGAAGCTTCTCAATATATGTTATTATTAGAATGTAGATCATGGTCATTATATCATTCAAACTCCGTATAGTTGTCAATTATATACATAATAGCGCCTCATAGTCCTGCCACAAACATAACTGTCGGTCGAAAATTTACAGAAATAGCCTGTTCCTGTGCACTGATTCCTGTATACATTTTATGTCAAATACTCTAACCTCAAAAGTCCTACATAATTTTTATCAATCGTAATTTATTGAATTACTAACAAGGACATTGCATATTATCTTAGTTAATTTAATGAGTTAATCGACCCAACTCTGTATGTATTTGCAGTATATATATATATATATTTTGTATTCTTCTATGTGATTGAGGGAGGCAAAAGGCAGAACTACCTATAGCGAGTGCCTTCCCCATAGTTGAAAGAGTGACAGGGCCAAAATCAAGGAACGTTCGAGCCAAAATGCCTGGACACACGGAGTTTGAAGCAATATAAGTCATAGGAAGAGGGAAAGACTGATTCTGGGAGAGAGTTCCAGAGCTCAGTTGTTGAGTAGAAGAAAGTTTGAGAGTAAAGTTTCACTCTTGGGTTGGAGAGTTGCACAGAGTAGGGGTGGGATTGAGTTGCAAGACGGGTACCACGTGCCCTGCGTAAAGGAGGTGGTATACACTGGGAAAGCTCTGAGGAACACTGATTATTATAGTAGCGATAGAATAGCGAGAGAGATGCAACATTGCATTGTTAGGATGCATTGTTAGGATGGATTAGGTCATGGCTAATTGGTAGGAAGCAGAGAGTCAGCATAAATGGTACCAAGTCAGAATGGGGAGCAGTCAAAAGTGGTGTCCCCCAGGGATCGGTATTAGGTCCCCTGTTGTTTCTTATATACATAAATGACCTAGATTTAGGTATAACTAGTAGGATAAGTAAATTCGCAGACGATACTAAAATAGGGAGATCAATTGATTCAGATAGCGATATAGAGTGCCTCCAAAGGGATCTAGATACCTTACATGAATGGTCAGTAAATTGGCAGATGAAGTTTAACATTGACAAATGCAAGGTATTAAAGATAGGGAAGATGCAAACAAATGTTAAATATAAACTAGCTAATTTAGAATTAGAAAATTCAGACTGCGAGAAAGATCTAGGTGTGTTTGTTAGCAATGATTTGAAGCCTAGAAAACAGTGTATAAGCGTTCGTAATAAGGCAAACAGGATTCTCGGGTTCATCTCTAGGAGTGTGAGTAACAGAACTGCTGATGTTATCTTAAAACTTTACTTGTCATTAGTGAGACCCCACATGGATTATGCTGTCCAATTTTGGTGTCCTTATTACAGAATGGACATAGATTCATTGGAGAGAGTACAGCGTAGAATGACAAAAATGATCCATAATATTAGAAATCTTTCGTATGAAGAAAGGTTGAAGAAATTAGGTTTACATTCGTTAGAGAGACGCAGAGTTAGAGGGGATATGATAGAGGTGTTCAAGTGGGTTAGTGGGATTAACAAAGGGGACATGGCAAATGTACTAAAGCTCAGTGATAGCGAAAGAACTCGTACCAATGGTTTCAAATTAGATAAATTTCGTTTCAGAAAAGATATAGGCAAGTATTGGTTTGGTAACAGAGTTGTAGATGGGTGGAATGGACTACCAAGTGCTATAGTGGGATCTAAAACTGTAGGGAGCTTTAAGATAAAATTAGATAAGCATATGGACGAGAAGGGTTGGGTGTGAAGGGGGATCAGCCGGGTTGGGCCAATCAGCGCTCTGCAGACCTCCATAATCCTGCGTTAATCTCTAACCGTTTTGGTAAGATGATCCTCAGGGTATTAGAGTGTGAAGCCTATAATTGGGCTTTGTAATTGAATTGGGGTTGTGTGGGACAGGGATCTGCCTTGCTTAGGCCAATCGGCTTTCTGCAGACTCCCATTTTCTTATGTTCTTATGTTCTTATTGCGGCGGAGAGAGAGAGATTGCAGAGAGTTGGTGAGTGGACGGGAGTTAATGATACGAAAGGTTTTCCTTTCAACTTTGTCTAGGAGAGCGGTGTGAGAGGAACCTCCCCACACATGTGAACAATACTCAATTCAAGGACGCACTATGCCCCTGTACAGAGCAAGAAGCTGTGCAGGGGAAAAGAACCCCCTAAGGCGATTGAGCACACCCAGCTACTGGGAGGCTGCCTTAGCAAGACTGGTAATATGGTCCTTCCAACTGAGAGCAGAAGAAAAGGAGACACCAAGAATATTGAGAGAAGATGAAGGATTGATTTTTGTATTGTTGAAGAATAAGGGATAGTCCGCTGGGAGTTCCTTACGGGTAGATAGATGGAGAAATTGGGTTTTGGAAGCATTAAAGGTAACAAGGTTTTCTCTGCCCCAATTGGAGATTGTATTTAGATCAGAATTTAAGAGTTCTATGGCTTCATTACCTTTGTCGTTGAGGTATTGCTGGCTGGGGCGTTATGAAAAACTAATGGAGTAGTGTAAGGTTGAATAGTCTGCGTATGAATGGATGGGAATTGAAGTACAGTTGAGGAGATCATTTATAAACATTAGAAAGAGAATAGGAGATAGGACAGAGCCCTGAGGAACACCGGAGTTTATAGGGTGAGAAAGTGAACAATGGCCATCCACAACCGCGGCTATGGAATGGCCGGAAGGGAAATTAGAGACAAAGGCACAGATGGAGGGATAGAAACCGAAGGAGGATAGTTTAGAAATTAAAGATTTGTGCCAGAGTCTATCGAAGGTTTTCGATATGTCTAGTGCAATAGAAAAAGTCTCACCGAATTCACGGAAGGAGGATGACAAAGAGTTAGTAAGATATGAAAGAAGATCACCAGTAGAGCGACCCTTAAGGAAGCCATACTGGCGATCTGAGAGCATATATATATATATATATATATATATATATATATATATATATATATATATGTATATATATATATGAGAGAGAGAGAGAGGGAGAGAGAGCTAATGGGTAGATGAATTCACGATCACGATAATACCAATAAACCTAACAATAACATTATTTAAGTTCCCCATCTTCTGATGAAATGATGAATTGCTTATCCGAGGTTTACGTCATGTACAGTATTATTTTAAGATCTATTATATTTGATCATAAACACAAATGAAACCAGATATTCGAAGAAAGTATGCGAGAAAAGTACAACGCAGAATGACAAAAATTATTCATAATATTATAAATCTTTCAAATGTTTCATATGAAGATAGGTTGAATACATTAGGCTTACATTCGTTAGAGAGACGCAGAGTTAGAGGGGATATGATTATATATTATATATAGAGGTGTTCAAGGGGGTTAGTGGGATTAATAAAGTAGACATGAAAGATGTACTAAAGCTCAGTGATTGCGAAAGAACTAGAACAAATAAGAACATAAGAAAATGGGAGTCTGCAGAAATCCGATTGGCACACACAAGGCAGATCCCTCTCACACCCAAGCCCTATTATGAGGCCTAATTATAGGCCTAGCTCACTAATACCATGAGGGCCGACCTCACCAAACCGGTCAGAGGTCAGACAATGGGGGTCTGCAGAGCGCCGATTGGCCCACACCCGGCAGATCCCCCTCACACCCAACCCATCTCGTCCATATGCCTATCTATTGTTTTCTTAAGCTCTCTATCGTTCTTAAGAACATAAGAAAATGGGAGTCTGCGGAAAGCTGATGGGCCCACACAAGGCAGATCCCTGTCACACTCAACCGCAATTAGAACGCCTAATTATAGGCCCGGCTCAATATTACCATGAGGACTGACCTCACCAAAACGGTCAGAGGTCAGATAATGGGGGTCTGCAGAGCGCCGTTTGGCCCACAACCGGCAGATCCCCCTCACACCCAACCTATCTCGTTCAGCTATATACTAGCTATATACTAAACTGATATAGCGTATGAGTCGATAAATCGCTACAGTTGTTATACAATAGGAAACAATGTATCTACTATTCACATATTATTCTCTCTCTCTCTCTCTCTCTCTCTCTCTCTCTCTCTCTCTCTCTCTCTCTCTCTCTCTCTCTCTCTTACTAACTCTGTGTAATGTTGAGGCTAAGCATTTTGTTTTAATCCACTTGGTGTGACCAATTCAGTATATATAAGACTTCCATATGAGAGAGAGAGAGAGAGAGAGAGAGAGAGAGAGAGAGAGAGAGAGAGATGACAGCGCGGGGGATTATGAGGGATTAAAATTGGGGTGGGAATCAGACAGAGAGATATTTAGGGTTTAGAGAGAGAGAGATATATACATATACATATACACATATACATACACATGTACACATACACACAAACATACATATATATATATATATATTTATATAGAGAACATAAGAACATCAGACAATGGGAGTCTGCAAAAAGCCGATCGGCCCATACAAGGCAGATCCCTGTCACACCCAACCCCAATTACAAGGCCCAATTATAGACCCATCTCACTAATACCTTGAGTACTGACCCCTCCAAAACGGTCAGAGATTAACACAAGATTACGGGGTCTGCTGAGCGCCGATTGGCCCACACCTGGTAGATCCCCCTCACACCCAACCCATCTCGTCCATATGCCTATCTAATTTTATCTTAAAGCTCCCTATCGTTCTTGATCCCACTATATCACTTGGTAGCCTATTCCACCCATCTACAACTCTGTTACCAAACCAATATTTGCCTATATCTTTTCTGAAACGAAATTTATCTAATTTGAAACCATGTGTACGAGTTATTTCGCTATCACTGAGCTTTAGTACATTTTTCATGTCTCCTTTATTAATTCCACTAACCCACTTGAATACCTTTATCATGTCACCTCTAACTCTGCGTCTCTCTAACGAATGTAAGCCTAATTTCTTCAACCTTTCTTCATACGGAAGATTTCTAATATTATGGATCATTTTTGTCATTCTACGTTGTACTCTCTCCAATGAATCTATGTCCATTCTGTAATAAGGCACCAAAATTGAACAGCATAATCCATATGGGGTCTCACTAATGACAAGTAAAGTTTTAAGAAAACATCAGCAGTTCTGTTACTCACACTCCTAGATATGAACCCGAGAACCCCGCCTGCCCCGTCACGAACGCCCACACACCGCCTTCCAGGCTTCAAACCACTGCCAACAAACACACCCAGATCCCTCTCACAGTCTGAGCCCTCCAACTCCATACTAGCTAGCTCATATTTAAAATTTGGATGCATCTTCCCTATCTTTAATACCTTGCATTTGTCAATGTTAAACTTCATCTGCCATGTTACTGACCATTCGTGTAAGGTATCTAGATCCCTTTGCAGACACTCTATATCTCTAACTGAATCAATTTTTCTCCCCATTTTGGTATCGTCTGCAAATTTACTTATCCTACTAGTTATACCTAAATCAAGGTCATAAGAACATAAGAACATAAGAAAATGGGAGTCTGCAGAAAGCCGATTGGCCTAAGCAAGGCAGATCCCTGTCCCACACAACCCCAATTGCAAAGCCCAATTATAGGCTGAACACTCTAATACCCTGAGGATCATCTTACCAAAACAGTTAGAGATTAACGCAGGATTACGGGGTCTGCAGAGCCCTGATTGGCACAACCCGGCTGATCCCCCTTCACACCCAACCCTTCTCGTCCATATGCTTATCCAATGTTATCTTAAAGCTCCCTATCGTTTTTAACCCCACTATAGCACTTGGTAGTCCATTCCACCCATATACAACTGTGTTACCAAACCAATATTTGCCTATATCTTTTCTGAAACGAAATTTATCTAATTTGAAACCATTGGTACGAGTTCTTTCGCTATCACTGAGCTTTAGTACATTTGTCATGTCCCCTTTGTTAATCCCACTAACCCACTTGAACACCTCTATCATATCCCCTCTAACTCTGCGTCTCTCTAACGAATGTAAGCCTAATTTCTTCAACCTTTCTTTATACGGAAGATTTCTAATATTATGGATCATTTTTGTCATTCTACGTTGTACTCTCTCCAATGAATCTATGTCCATTCTGTAATAAGGACACTAAAATTGAACAGCATAATCCATATGGGGTCTCACTAATGACAAGTAAAGTTTTAAGATAACATCAGCAGTTCTGTTACTCACACTCCTAGAGATGAACCCGAGAATCCTGTTTGCCTTGTTTCGAACGCTTATACACTGTTGTCTAGGCTTCAAATCATTGCTAACAAACACACCTAGATCTTTCTCACAATTCGAGTTTTCTAATTCCATATTAGCTAGTTAATATTTAACATTTGTATGCATCTTCCCTATCTTTAATACCTTGCATTTGTCAATGTTAAACTTCATCTGCCAATTTACTGACCATTCGTGTAAGGTATCTAGATCCCTATGGAGGCACTCTATATCTCTATCTGAATCAATTGTTCTCCCATTTTGGTATCGTCTGCAAATTTACTTATCCTACTAGTTATACCTAAATCAAGGTCATTTATGTATATAACAAACAACAGAGGACCTAAAACAGGTCCCTGGGTGACACCACTTTTGACTGCTCCCCATTCTGACTTCGTACCATTTATGCTGACTCTCTGCTTCCTACCAATTAGCCATGACCTAATCCATCCCAACAACGCCCCACCTATTCCATGTGCCGCAACCTTTCTCATCAATCTCTCATGGGGGACACTGTCGAAAGCTTTACTGAAATCTAAATATATTATATCATATGACTTGTCATTATCTACTGCTTCATATACCTCTGAGAAAAAACTAAGCAAATTAGTAAGGCAAGAACATCCCTGAGTGAATCCATGCTGAGAAGAATTTATTAACTTAAATGTATCTAAGTGGTTTCTAATTTTACTAGCAATAATTGACTCTAGTAGCTTTCCTATGATTGATGTAAGACTAATGGGACGGTAATTGGATGCTATTGATTTGTCACCTTTTTTGAAGATCGGAACTACGTTTGCAAGCTTCTGGAACTATACCTGTCTCCAATGACTTGTTAAATAATTTTTTTAATGGGTAACTTAACTCATCCCTACATTCTTTTAATACTCTAGCATATACCTCATCAGGACCAGGCGATTTATGAGGTTTCAGTCTGTCAATTTCCTTAAGCACATCATTTCTACTTATAGTAATCATACTTAACCTATTTTCTATACTATCGCTATTATACCTTACGGACTTCTGGAAACTGTGCCAAATTTTCCTTAGTGAAAACGGAAAGAAATTGACTATTTAATGTACAGCACATTTCTAAATCATTTTCTGTCATTTATCCTATCGAAGTTTTAAGGGGACCAATTACATCTCTAACCTTGGATTTATATAGTTGGTAAAAAGCTTTAGGATTATTTTTTGAGTCATTGGCAACCTTAATTTCATAATTTGTTTTGTTTTCCTAATATCCTTTTTTACCTGTCTTGATAGAGTCTGATAGTAAGCAAGTAGGTGAATTTCGCCTTTCCTAATTTGTCTATATATTCCTCTCTTTTGTCCTAGAAGATCTAATAGTCTATTATTCATCTATTTGGGTTGGTTCTGTGTTGATCTAAATTTTCTTTTGCGAATGTATTTATTTTGTGCATTGAATACTGACTCGATAAAATTATCGTATGTAGCTACCAAGGTTGACGTCTCTTCCTGACTTAAGATGACAGGTGCCTGAGAAGGGGTACACTCATTTGGACACCTGGATCAACTTAATATTTTGACCATAGGGTCAGCTAATAGGGCTCTTCTTAACCCACCATAATTGGCTTTTCTGAAGTCAGGTATTAATGTTGTATTCTCTCTGGTATTACCTTTCCATTGTATATTAAAATACACAGAATTATGGTCACTATTTCTTAGGTGGTCCCCTATCTCTACATTATATACCATATGTTCATTGTTACTGAAAACTAAATCGATAATATTATTACCTCTAGTCGGCGTATCTATGAATTGAAATAAAAAACTATCTTGTACTACCTCTATAAACTCCTCAGAATCAGAGTCTCCTATTTGATGCTGCCAATCTATATTCGGAAAAATAAAATCCCCCATAATGCACACATTGCTAAATCTTGACGCCATTTTAATTTCCTCCCATAATGACGTTCCGTCATTTCTACTCATATTTGGCGGTCTATACATAACTCCAGTAACTATGGTCTCACTACCTTCGTTAACCTCTACCAAAACACTTTCATTATCGTTATTTAGTCTAATACCTGATTTAATACAGCTTTTTAATGTACTCCTGATAAACACTGCTATACCGCCACCCCTCTTACTTGTTCGGTCATAATTAAACAAACTATATCCTGCTATATTAAATTCTGCTAAAAAATGCCTGGTTTCTGTATTAATCCAAGTTTCAGTTAGCGCTATTATGTCTATATTTTCTTTGCAAACAAGGGCTCTTAGTTCGTTCATTTTGTTACATAGACTCCTACAGTTTGTGTAATATACTCTCAATTTACTTCTTTTCTTTATACCTAATTTACCTTTATTTCTAATGACATTTCCATCTTCCGTTGCACCATCACTACTATCATTTGCAATATAGTCATCATTTTTAACATGAGACTGAATATCCTTATCGCTTTCGCCTGGCGCTAAAATTGTTCCATTTAACCTCTCATTTACACTCTCAATATTTCTGTTCAAAACCCCACAACCACCCTTTCTAAAGAACTAGCTAATGTAGAAACCCCTAACCGTGAAAGATGAACCCCATCCCTTGCATACATCCCATCTCTCCCATAGAAACTATCCTAGTTATCAATGAATGGTATTGATTTTTCTTTGCAATATTTCTCCAAACGGCAATTGACACCAATCGCCCTGGATGTCCATTCCTTGGGAACTCCTCTTCTGGGTAGGATACAATGTACTACAGGGATCCCTCCCTTCATCCTAACCTTATCTAACACATCCCGATACTGCTGCAGCAGCTCCTCACTTTTACCCTTACCAACATCGTTACTCCCGGCACTGAGACAGATAATGGGGTTATCTCCACTATCTTCCAAGATGTGGTCCATCTTCTCTAAAACCCTCCCAACTCCATGGCCAGGCAGACACACAACCTTCCTATGTTTAGTGCGGGTAGCCCTAACTAAATGTCTTACCATGGAGTCGCCCACAAACGACACAGACTTACCTTTCCCTCGGGAGGATCCAGCAGCTGCAGTTGGAGAACCCCCGGTGGCATATTTCCGAAGTCAAGACTAGTTTATATCATAGGGGAAATTAGGACCAATCAGAGGCCGCAGTGGCAGTGACGTCACCCACAAGGGGAGGAGCCAGTCTGTCTGTCACTCTCTCTCTCTCTCTCTCTCTCTCGGTGAGGAGCCTGCCTCCTCTCTTTGGTTTCTCTCTCTCTCTGGTAAATAGAAGAAGTAAATAGTCACCTAGTATAACAAGTTATTTCATCTATTAACTACATTAAGGATACATTATGATTGTGCTATGTTATGGTTATCAGTAAATAAGAGTAGCCTACCGTATTATGCGTATTGCACAGCCATGGACAGAAATTCCTTGACAATTTTAGAAGGCACAATATTATTTCACTGGCGAACTATATTGATTCCTGTGACACTTAAGCAGTTAACCTGTGCTGATTATTTCAGGAAGGAACTTAAGTCACTCATATATCTAAAGGGTTATATATACAGTATACATAGCCTATACATTACTTTATTTTAAATGTCATTAACACATTAACATTATCAGATAGTACAAAATATATTAAGCATCAAATGTTATGAAATAGTTAATGGTTTAAGTGCATAAGGTAGAGCCAAAGGCTAGTAGTCTATATAATTATACGATACGTGTTACTGAGTTGGGCCTAGGCCTATAGGCTACTTAGGCCTTATAATGAGGAAAAACCGTTCTAAAAATCCAGATGGCGCTGGGGGTCTTATTCAAATGACTATCGTGTGTGATACACCATTGAGGTGTTTTGATGGTTTTCGTGATATTAGAGGTTTAATACAGTTCTCAACTATCTATGACACATAGTTGTGTAGTATATTTTTACTAGATTCATAATATGATGGTTATACTCTTTAATGCAGTGAATATATAATAATTAACATAATTTGATACATAAATATCAGCTTATTGAACAAGAAATTTAGTTTCATCTAATGTGGTGTGATAGGCTGGGCGAAATTGTAATACTCATTGAAGTATTGCATTTACTTCTTTTTTAGTTACTAACAAATACGTGTTTCAGTAGAAATTGGCTGAACATACGGTATTATATTCTGTAGCTGTAGAATTTGGCAGGTTGAATGTCTGCGCCTGAGCACTATAGTTTCTTTCCAACAAAACTAGCTATCGTGCGCTTTTAAGTTACCAATTTATAATCCACTATCAAATCGGGCAGCTAAATATGTTACCGGCTATATTTCTTATTAGTCCAGTGACAGGAATCAATGTGAATCAGAATGTAATAGAACACAGAGGCAGCAAATTACATACGTGGAGATGCAGGAAATTCGAAAAAGATGATGACAACAAAAATTACAACACTGCCTTTTCCACGGGCGACTGTTTAGGTCGTCAGCTGACCGCGGCGGGGATATACGTACACAGTGTTGCCAAGAAGAAAGCATATAGAGAGTGGTTGGGTAGTAGAGGGAATGAAGATTCTGAGAGACAGAAACGAGCGAGGTACGTGGAGAGTAAGAGGGTGGTGAAGAGAGTAGTGAAGGAAAGTAAGAGAAGAGTGGATGAGGAATTTGGAAGGAATCTGTAAATGGAGGGAGAGTAAGAAAAAACTGTTCTGGAAGAAGTCAAGAAAGTTAGGGAAGGTAGCAAGGGAAACAGTAAGGGTGTGAAAGATAAGAATGGGATAATGCTAGCCGAGAAGCAAGAGAGAGTCGAAAGATGGAGGGAGTACTTCAGTGAGTTGCTAAATGAAAGGAATGAAGAGCCAGCAAACATAGCTGGATATGGTATGGGAGGGAGAAGAAGAGAAGTAGTGGAGGAGGAGGTGGGGATCAGGAGGTCAGAAGTGTGGGAAGCCATGAAAAGAGTGAGTTGGGGAAAGCACCAGGAACAGATGGAGTGTGTGGGGAAATGTTGAGGTATGGTGGTGAGATAGTGATAGAATGGGTATGGAAAACAAAAATAGCATGGAGAAGGGGAGTGCACCCGATGACTGGAAGACTGGCATAATAGTCCCCCTATATAAGGGCAAAAGGGAAAGAGGATGTGGTATCCACCGAGGAATATGTCTTCTAAGCGTAGTAGGGAAGTATACAGTAGGGTAGTGATTGAGAGAGTGAGAGTGAGAACGGAGAAATGGATAGGCGACGAGCAGGGAGGTTTTAGGAAGGGAAGAGGATGTGTAGATCAGATTTTTACCCTGAATTGTGTTGTGGAGAAGTATCTGGAGAAGAAAACAAAGGTGTATGTTGCCTTTATGGACTTGGAGAAGGCTATGACAGAGTGGATAGAGAAGGTTTGTGGAAAGTACTTAGAATATACGGATAGAGGGCAAGTTGCTGAAAGCAGTGAAGAGCATGTATGAGGGTGCAAAGGCGGCAGTACGTGTGGAGAGTGAGCAGAGCGAGTTCTTTGACCTGAATGTTGGTTTGAAACAGGGGTGTGTGATGTCCCCGTGGTTGTTTACTGTATATATGGGATTATGAAAGAAATACTAACAAGAGCAGTGGATGTGGTGTATCGCTGAAAAGGGAGGGAATTGAGTGGAAGCTACCTATACTGCTGTTTGCGGATGATACAATTCTGATGAGTGATAATGAATGGGAGTTGCAGGGTCTGGTAAATGAGTTTGGAACAGTGTGCGAAAAACGGAATTTGAAGGTAATACGGGGAAGAGCAAGGTTATGGTCTTCGAAAGGGGTGAAGTCACAGAATGTGAGGTGAAGCTGAACGGTCAGGCTATGGAGATCGTCAACTTTTAAGTATCTGGGCAGTGTGTTGAGTAAAGATGGGACTATGGATGAAGAGGTGCGGGAGAGGGTACAACAGGGGAAGAGGGTTGTAGGAACGCTAAAAGCAGTAACAAGAAATAGGGTGGTCAGTATGGAAGTGAAGAAGTCCTTGCATGACAGTTGGTAATCCCGACACTGACTTACGGAAGCGAAGCATGGACGTTGGTTGAGAGACTCAGACCAAGAGTGAGAGCAGTGGAAATGAATTACTTAAGGAGTGCGTGCGGAGTTACATGGAGGGATAGACAGACTAATGAGGAATAATAAGGAGGTGTGGTTGGTAGGTAGATGTGCTGGAAAGTGTGAAAAAGAACAACTTGAGATGGTTCGGCATATGGAACGTATGAAGCGGAGAGGAGAATGACTGTACGAGAGCGAGTACGAGAGCGAGAGGGGGAGAGGTAGAATATGCTATGAAGGATGGAGTTGAACTACATGAAATGCGAACTGCTGGTTGGGGGGAGGGGGCGTCGACTGGGGAGGGACAGAGGTGCATGGGCGGTTCGTTCGTGGCCACCCCTTCGGGGGATCACGGCGTCAGATAGGAATAGAGATAGATGTTGCCAAGGTCTTCTTTTGTTCGCACCACTGGGCTAGTAAGATTGTTGCCAAGGTAGATTTTGTTCGCACCATTGTAGTTCGTTCAGAAGCGTATATTCTTGATTTACAGTGTGATGGGGTGGATAGCCTCTGAAGTATTATCCTAACTAACTAACATTTAGGAAAGCGGAATTGGGCTGGTTCTATATACTATTAAAGTTGTAGAGGTATCGAGTGTTGAGTAGCCTATAGCTAGGCTACATTTCATACAAACGTTCATCATGGCTTACTGTTAGTTGTACTATACATGTATGGTAGCCTATGTGGTGGTGACTGCATAGCCTAATTAAGTTATTGTTTGTGAGGGGGGATTGGGACATTGATGCAGATTTGATGAGTGCATGATGGTGATAATAATGTATGTGGTATTTCATTAATATTTAAATGATGTGACACGTAGGCCACTACTCATACAGTAGGCTATATGGGACTAGGCCTAGTTATATTTGGGGAACTCATAGTATCATGCATGCATGGCTGTTAAAGATAAACATATCAGAAAATGTGTGTGATAGGATTAAAATAGCTGAAATTGTCTGTTGTGCGGTATTAAGTGATTGGGCTACTTTTGGGCGAGTTTGGAGATGTGATGTGCGCTGGCAACCTTGGAATACACACACACACACACACGCACGCACGACACAATCTATAACTGAAAATGTTACCTTTATTAAGACTATAATCCACATTATATTAAGATTTCCATCGTGAGAAACAAACATCTACCACCATTACTGCTAATGTGCACATAGATGCACAACTAATGTCAAATTTAACAAAGTAAGTTAAGTGGGGAAGAGATGTTTACTGTCCGAGAAGTTTCGTATAATGACTATTATGGGTAGCGAACACTGGCATCAATTTATTATGCGCTTGCCAGATCTGAAACTAGTTTATAATTGTATAATCTAATATCCAGTAAAGTGGCTAATGACGATTATTTTATAAGTTCTTCTCGAGTTTTTATACATATCATTTTAATTTTAGGACATGGCTACCTATCTATTAAAATATTAACAGGAATATTTTTCGAATGACTGCCATGTGTTTTGATGGGCCTAATCAAATATGTTTTATTAATCATAAATACTTTGTATATTGGACAATGTACTGAATAGAATGTTAGAGTAATATGTCTGTAACATTCATGACTATAGAAATCCAGTGATATTTTGATGACTGAGATTTTTAAAATTCAATTCACTCGATGGCAACAAATTTAGGTTGGTGTGAACCAAAGGCGGGAAAAATAGCAGACAAATTTGTTATTGTCCCCCATTAGGGTTGGGTGTGAAGGGGATCTGCCTTGTGTGAGCCAATCGACTTTCTGTAGACTCCCATTTTCTTTTATTCTTATGTATGACAGCTATTTCTATATTTTGCTAAATATTACTTTTATTGTAGTCGATATGTTATGATGTGACAATGTTAATGAATATTTATATAAGTACAGTAGTGGTTAGGGCTACTTGAACACCTCTTAACCCCATTATATCCAGGGCGGTACAATATTGTACTGCCCTCGGTACTTTAAGCCAATATAATGTCATTTTTAAATAAAGCACAATGTTACAAATAATCCTGATCAAGACACTGGGAACACAACAAATAATGATTTTAAGCAAAAAAACAATGAGTTCAATCAGCCTGTTCTCTAATATTAACGATTTTTATCGTGAAAGGCGCAGAACATAAAGAAACCATACGATATGAAGTGAGACATTTGGCATAAAGGTTACACTCACCTGTAAGGTTGGACTGTGATTCCAGATGTACGATGAGATATAATTGTGAATTTTGTTATTCCCTTCATATCAATCTATCACTTTCTCTCCTATCATTGATCTTTACTTATTCCCTTAGTCTATGTCTCGATTCAGCCACCCCCAGCTATGGGGTATGTGCCTGAGTGTATACATACATCCATACATACAGACATACATCTGTAGGCCTACATCTGTAGGCCTACATCTGTAGGCCTACATACATAATATTATGGAATGAGATCATTACATATGCGGAGAGAGAGAGTGAAAAGTGACCATTTATAGTTTATTTACGTTGTGCATGAATGTAAATTTAAATGATAATGATAAATAAAACAAGAACTATTTGAAAAAATTTAACTGTCTAAGGAGAACTGGCAACACCCTCCTCTTCAAATCTTGGGACGAAAGATGCCAGAATCGCAAAATTTTCATTGTGTACTCATTGCTTTTCAAGTAAAACTATAATTAATGGGAATAACATATTGTACTCTGGATGCTTATTTAATCTAGACAGATACTATGCGAATAAATATTGATAACTTGTTATACTAGGTGACTTACTTCTATTTACCAGAGAGAGAGATAAACAAATGAGAGGCAGGCAGGCTCCTCACCCAGAGAGAGAGAGAGAGAGAGAGACAGACTGGCTCCTCCCCTTGTGGGTGACGTCACTGCCACTGCGGCCTCTGATTGGTCCTAATTTCCCCTATGATATATACTAGTCTCGACTTCGGAAATATGCCCCCCGGTGGTGGCAGAAGCTCCCTTGGTGGTGGTGGTGCTGGTGGTGGGGGTGGTGGTGGTAGTAGGTAGCACAGTGTCAGCGGTTGGAGCTGAGTCGGCGGCAGGCCCTTCGGCTAACCCTCCCTTTTCCTGACTATCTTTTCCCTCACATTCGTCTCACAAAGGAGAGAATGTATTTGTCACTCTCATACCTATTCTACTATCCTGCTTCTTGAGTGTGACTTTCCCACCCGAGAGAGAGGGTCATGTCTACAGATTTCTTATGAACATTAATTTAATCATAAGCAGAGTTTAGCAGCAAGGTTTTAACATTAGTCTTAAAGGTTCCTAGGCTACTGGAATTTGTACATTAACTCCTTCAGACATATTATGTTCCAATAAGTCCGAGGAGGTGGGAGCCCCGGGATCATTGCCACTGCCTCGCACTACACTCACAACAACACTGCGGCCGTTAGAATTATCGGAGGAAGCTGAGATTGCCACCAACGGTTTTATCGTAAGCTAACTTATCGGACTTACTGAGCTCATATGACGCTAGTGCGTCATATGGACTTATTGGAGAGGCATGTAAATAAGTCCATATGACGCGATCGCGTCATATGAGTTTTTTGTTATAAGTTCCGTATGACGCGATCGCGTCATATATGTCGCAAGGAGTTAGCTGGGAGTTTGTTCCAAAGTACAGGTCCTCTTTCCGTTATTTTGTTTTGCCCTATGTCAGTTTGAACATTCGGAATAAAAAGCATATTTTGTTGTCTTGTTGTGCTAGCTGTTACATTGAATACTGTGGGTAGACTTAGTAGATACTCTGGGTAAAGCTTATTTAAGTATTTGAAAATAACTAATAGTGTGTCATGCGTTATTTTATCTTTAATATTTAACCATCTTAGTTCCTTTAATATAGGAGTGACATGATCAAACTTTTTTTACTTACCGTCAGCCACTTTAGCAGCAAAATTCTGAAGTTTTTGCACTCTGGATATTTGGGTAGCATTTGATGAACCCCAAATTACACTACAATAATGTATTATACTAAGCACTAGTGTTTGTACAATGATTGTTCTAGTTGATTTGTCAAAGTGATCTTTTATTCTATTGATATACATAAGTGTCCCTACTACATTTTTACTCATTTCACTAATGTGGACATCAAAGTTCATATGTCTATCAAAATATATGCCTAGATTTTTTACATGAGTGGTAGGTTCAATAGTGCTGTCATTAAGGCGTATGGTGGCATTACTGGATATTTTTGAAAGTACCTGACGAGTGCCTATGAATATGCATTGGGTTTTATCAGCGTTCATCATTAATCCATTTTGTATAAAATATAGTCTCAGTTGTTGTAGTATTTCTTCCGTTTTAGTAATTAGATTGCCAATATTATGTACCGAGTCACTGAGTAGAAGTTGTGTGTCATCGGCATATTGTACTAGTGTACAGAGTTTGATATATTTAATATAAGAATATAAGAACATAAGCATGTCATTTACGAATATAATAAACAGTAATGGACCTAAAATTGATCCTTGAGGAACACCGTATGTTACTGGTAATTTTGAGGATAGTATGTTTTTCATAAGAACTGATTGCGATCTTTCATTTAGATAACTTCTAAACCAGAATGGGTTAACTTTGAATTTAATTAGTTTATTTATAAGGGTGTTATGATGGACACTGTCAAATGCTTTAGAGAGGTCACACAAGGTTAGCAAAGATACTTGTTTTTTTATCCATATTATTATATATTGCATTAGTGACAACTGTAAGGGCCGTTTCGGTGGATAATTTTGGTCGGAATCCATGTTGGCATATTGAGAGTAGTTTATTAGTTTCTAGGAAATTTGATAGTTGATTAGTGACAATCTTTTCGAGTATTTTTGAAAAATGGGGAGTAATGAGATTGGTCGGTAATTAGTGGCGTCATTATTATCTCCGCTTTTAAAAAGGGGGGTGACGATAGCGTGCTTCCATACCGTAGGAAAAATACCAGTGACAATGGAGGTGTTAATAATGATTGTAAGGTAAAAAGCAATAACAGGTAATGAATCTTTAATGAATCGGAGAGAAATGTTATCACACCCAAAATATTTAGTATTACGTAGGTGCTTTATTGTTAAGATAATTGTGTTTGTATCTATGGGTTGGGGAAGAAAATGGGAGGAGAGGTCATTATTGTTATTGTTATTTTCATTATCGGCTGTCGAGTCTTGGATATTATTTAGGGATGCCCTGGTTTTTTCATATGTCCTTTTTCCGACGTTTGCAAAGAAAGCATTGAAATGTTCGGCGTTGGATTGATCAATATCAGTTGGTGAGGCGTTGGATTTGGATTTGGAGGGGGGAACTAATGATTTTACAATTTTCCAAGTAGAAGCAATATTATTTTTTGAGTTTAAGAGTTCATTATGATATTGTTCTTTCTTTGTTGTTACTATAAGTTTTGTAACTTGCTTTTTACGGTTTTTGTAAAGACTGTAATGTTGTGTTATACCTGTCTTCTTTTAAGTTCTTATGTGCTACATTTTTGGGTTTTATGGCTTCTTTAATTGCGTCATTCATCCAGGGGGCGGGGGGGTCTACTAATGTCTCTGGTAACTATAGGGGCACAGTGCTCTAGACTTTGATTTAAGATTGATGTTAATATGTTAACTTGCTCATTTACATCGTCTGTGTGGAGTATTCTGTTAATATTGTTTATCTTGCTAAGAATATGCTGACAGAATGTGTCACTGCTGTAATTTTTTAATTCTCGAAATGATCTTACAGTAGGCGAAAATTTGGGCTTACTGATATTTATTGTAGCGGTTATTAGGTCATGGTCAGCGATAGGATGAGGAATTACGTCGGACTTTTGTACTGTGTCGGGTTTATTGGTAATAATTACATCAAGTAGGGTGGCAGAGTTAGGGGTGATTCGATTTTATTTTTTTTTATTATTTGGGACAATTTATTATTTGTTATGATACGGGATAATTTGCTATTGTTTTGAAGAAGATCATCATTTAGATCGCCAAAAGCAAAGAAAGTCTTTTTGTGCAAACATTGTTTGAAGGACATTAGAGATATAATCAAATGTGGCAGAGGGAGTTTTTGGGTGCCTATATATGCAGCCTATTATGATAGAGGGTAATTTTCTACACTGAACTCTTACCCATATATCTTCAATACCTGCCTGTCGTTCGATGTTTGTTTCAATTATTACTGAATTAAGGGTCTGTTTAACATAAATACAAACACCAGACCCACGGCCGTTATCGCATCTGTATAGATTATAATTAGGTATATCCACATAAACGTTAGGAGTGTGGGAAGATAACCAAGTCTCACTGATACATAGGATATCGATATTTCTGTCATGTATTAATATTTTTACCTCCTCTAAGTTACTCTGTAATGATTGAGCATTAATGTGTTCAATAGAAAGTAAGTCCTTTATAAATGGTTGAGAGTTACAGTCGGCTTTGTCTTCTTTGCCACACTCCTGGTTGATGTAGTATTCACATAGCTTACTCTTATGACCTAGGTTGTTACAGTTGCCACATCGAATCTTATGATCGAAGCGACAGTTACTTTGTTGGTGGTTAAATTCACCGCAGTTATAACAGACAATTTTGGTGGGATAGTGGGATTGTGAGTGTCGGGGAAGGGGTGGGAATTCGTCATATGTAGTACTTTCATGTGAAGTGTAGTTGGTGGGGTGAGGTGGAGGGTTAGAATGGGGTTGAAGGTAGTATCTGTTGTTATTTAGAGAGGGGGAGAAGGTGGAGGAGGGGTAGTGAGGGGGTTGATTTCTTGTCGCTTGTCCTGGTATCTTGTTATTCCCTGCCGATCTATCAAGGTGTGAAGGTGTGAAGAAGTTAATTACCCCTACTAAGAAGGATGGATGGATAGATAGATATATAGATAGACATATATATATATATATATATATATATATATATATATATATATATATATATATATATATATACAGTATATATATATATATATATATATATATATATATATATATATATATATATATATATATATATATATATATATATATATACTAGTGGGGGTACCCGACGTTGCCCGGGTTTAAATTCTACTACCACAATCACCATCCATCCATCCATCCATCCATCCATACATCCATCCATCTATCCATCCATCCATCCATCTACCACAATCATCACAATACTACTACTGCCATAATCACCGGCCTCTACCTCCCTATGCCTCATTAAACGGCGACCTCGATTTCGGCCGCTAAATGACCTCCGATTTTGGATCTGACCTCATCCGTACCCCCATTTTGGGCTGCTGCGAACAACTTTCGTTACATACACCTTTTCGATCGGAGGCCTCCTTCTGCCCCAAACAGCCACTTTTTTCGCATTGTTTTCGCTCCCGTATACTACATAAGTTCTGCCGAAAATTGTATTAAACAAAAGTGTCTCTGATTTCCACTAAACTAGCCTAAACCCATCTCCAAAGCCTGGGCTTTCCAACGGTGCCCCACACTCCCACCTGGCACCAAAACTGTGGGAGGAGTTTAGTAACAAAGTCGGGTAACTCGGGTAACTGACAGACAGACAGACATTGACCTTTATTTATGAAGATATATTTATATATATATATATATGTATAATATTGTATACATATATATATATGTATATATAATTATATACTGTATATATATATATATATATATATATATATATATATATATATAGAGAGAGAGGGAGAGAGAGAGAGAGAGATATATAGATAGATAGATAGATAGATAGATAGTAAGAAACTTTGGAAAACTTAGAGACCCTTCCTTCCTCCTATTTTGGGATTTGGGAAATCTTGTTGGGTATATGCCGCTTATTGTAGGATATGTGAGGGCTGGTATTGTAGTTCACACTTCACACGTGCATGTCAATCTCTGAAGTACGTCTTGATCCCATGTGACGTCTAAAAGCGTTGGCAGAATCGCCTATCGTTGGCCACTAGCGCTTGCCAGGGACATCGAAATGGGATACAGTTATCAGAGAATGTTGTTCTTTCTTTCCTAGTAATCACATTGTCACAGACAGTCCAGTGGTGGTCTTTGTTTTTGTCTGTGACAACGGGTTATATTTTATATCAACAGTAGTGATAATAGTACCAGCGTGTGAATGAGAAAGACTTTCAGAGCGAGGAGGTAGTAAGTGTCTGTATGTACGGGTGCATTTCTGCCTCTCGCTCGCCATTGGACGGCGTGTCTGGCTGTGTCCTATGACGCCTTCTGACTTGTGACGTCTCGGCCCGTGATTGGCCGACCATCGCGCCTTTGCGGTCTCCTGTGTAACTTACCTCCTCCATGAGGGTCCCCAGGAGCTGTCCTCGTCAGGACAGGCTTGGCGCGCGTGCTTCTAACATCCCTTTACATACACTCTCCCGATCACCACCTTTATCACTGTTTCTCTCACTCGATTCTCTCTTTCCATACTCTAACCTTTATTAACTGCACAATACTCCCCTTGGGTTCTGCATACGGTTTTCATAGCCGGCCCATTGTATTGCATGCGCCGTCCTCAGAGATATTTACATGTACTTAGAATTGGTTTGAGGGTTCTTAGTTAGTATAGGTTAAGAACTTGTGTGTCTCCATTATTGATTTAGTGTTTCTGCTCTTTTATATAATGCTAGACTGGGATAAGGTAACTGTAGTCGTTGTCTCCGATGTGTGTACGGTTTGCTTATACCTACACGACTTCGACCGGTCCTGTGGTAGCCTGGGTTGTCTTTTCGGTTGCGTCCTTTGCGAGTGCAGCATTGTGTTGACTGAGGGTTTTGGCCTGTAGCAGTCACACACTTTGCTGCCTCTTTGCTTGTCTTTAGAGGGTCGCCAGGATAGAACCAGATACTTGTGATCTGGATCTATCAAGAGAGCCCCCTAGTCAATTAACGTAACTTAAAGGATGCAGTCTTAAGGACATCGCTAGGCTACGAGCCTGTCTTGCTCAATCCCAGATCCTTACCTAGAGTATCCCAGCTAGACATTATTAATCGAGTAGACACTAGTTAGTATTTAATAATAAGCTCTTTGATATGTGCGCATTATTATTCACAGCATTTATTAGTCTAGGTTGTTGCTGAGCCGCACAACCATAGCAGACTGTTTCGTTGATGAGGAAGTACTTCTTTTAGTGTCGAGCATTGCTACCGTTGCGCATTTATAGTATTCTCGTGTCAGTTAACATATATGTCCTATCTTTTAGTGTATTCGATTTACACGTGTGGTGTCCTGCCTCCTGCCTTTATATAGTTCTAAATCAGTACGAGCATCTTATGAGCATCAGATTTTCTTCAGATGATTCCAGGTCTATGCTGTAGGATTATACTTCACTTTCTTTCAGATAGGAGTGAAGAGTTTATTGTTGTTTAGAGTAACTGTATTGAAGCATCTTTTTATTGTTTAAAATCTTGCAGTGATTTAATTGATCTTTCCATAGATTCCTTTTTATGCATTTTAACGTAACTTGCATCTTGTTTGTTATCAGGCTATACCAGTTCAGGTTAGCCTGAAGTAGAGTACATTTATGCCCAGTTAAGGATACCCCACTAACGCAGATTAACCCTGGAGGGTATAGGTGTTTTGTTCGCCGGCATATAAGTTCGAGGGTTTGGATCTAGCGTACCGTTGTTGCATAGTGCCCTATTACTAGTCCAATCATTGAGTGCCCTTGTTTTATTCGTAGTCTCGGTCGTAACAAATGGCGACCTTGCCTAGTATCTTATCTTAGTCGTCATAACAAATGGCGACCTTAGTCTAGGATTTAGTGAACTAAGAAATAATTGCAGGATTTTTTTTGTAGAGATTTTTTTTTGTAATCACCGTTTGGCAGTGGACATTTGTTTTTTGAGGAATATTTTGGACACGTTGGATTTTTTTTTTTGGCAACGTAGTATAGCACTTGAGTTGTCTTCAAACATTTTTTAAGTGAATAGTGCTACATGAGAGTTTAGGTACTTTTTTTTTTATAAACGTTGAGGATTTCCGATGGACACTATGTCGAACGACGGATCAGTGCACAGTAAGGACACAGTACGGGAAGCAGGCGAGGAGGTGGAGAAGGTGGAGTTGTCTAACGGCGTTCGGGTGGTGAACAATGAGGAGGATGCTCGGATGTTTTTGGAGGAGCCTATGTCGGTGGATCGGGTGTCGGGGCTAGACCGGTATGGACTGCAGTGTGTAGCCACGGTCTTAGGGTTGTCCGGTACTAGCGGTTTGTCGGGAGGTGAGCTGGTTGCCTGGGTGCTCGGTGGGGTGCATGGGGCTTCGGGTGGAGTGGGAGCTGGGGCTCCTTCTGCCCAGCCCCCATTCTACTCGACTCCTATCATGGCGCCCCCTCGGGCTCCGGAACCGGGTACGTTCCCGCAGGCCGATGCCCGCTGGCGGTTGGGTATGCCTCTAGGTGATTCACGGGGTGGGTCCCCAATAGTAGCATCCCTTCCTCAGGGTTTGTCTTCCGAGATGTTGTTTCAGCTCGAACTCGCCAAACTCAAGCAACGAAAGTATGAGGCTGAGCTCAGGCCGCAGCAGCAGCAGCGGGAATCTGAGCTTAGGATTCAGGCTGAGGAGAGAAAGGCCATACATGAGGCTGAGCTTCAGGTTGAGGCTACGAAGTACTGTGCAGACATAGAGCTTGAGAAGTCTCGGGTGGAGTCGACAGGGCAGCGTCTCGGTTCTGGGAATCGAGGTCTTGATCAGCCTTTATCGCACCTTCTTAAGTTAGTCCCTGCATTTGCCGAGTCGGGTGTCACTGAGTTTTTCCTGCGTTTTGAGAAGAAGTGCCGGGAGCACCAATGGCCCGAGGTTAAATGGGCAGCCCTTGTTTCCTCTAGGTTGGTTGGCAAAGGACTCAAGGCATATGATGCATTGCCCTTGGAGTCTTGCATCGATTATGAGGTATTGAAGGAAGCTGTTCTGCGGGCGTACGAGTTACAACCAGAAACATATAGGTTGAAGGTTCGGGGTGTTATGAAGGGTCGGGAGTGCACTTTTCTAGAACATGCCCGGGAACTGTCTGATGCTTTGAGAAATTGGCTGAGGTCAGAGAAGGTGACGACGTTCGAAGAGCTTGAGCAGTTATTCCTTCTAGAGCATTTTTTTAAATGCACAGGCGGCGACCTGACTTTGAACCTCAAAGAGAAACATCCTAAAATCTACAAGAGGCAGCTGAGTTGGCTGACCTGAGATTATCGCTGATTCGTGGGTGCGGGTCTGCTAAACGGACCGATGCAGTTAACAAGGGGCGCAACATTCCACCCCCCCGAGTCAGTGATGCAACATTTAATAACAAAAGTAAGAGCAATGATAGTAATTTTGATCACAAACCAAAAACCGTCCCGTTAAAGAAGGGTCAGGGACCTTCCCCACCTCAGGGGAAGTCCAAGGGTGAAGTAGAGTGTTTTAAGTGTCATAAAAAGGGGCATTTTGCACGTTCCTGCCCTAGTAACCAACCTACAGCAGTCGTGTCTTTGGCTAGCAACATTGGGGTGTCTCTGAGGTCTTCTGCGTTTACCCGGGGTGATATGTCAGATGCGGGGGCACAGCCAGTGAAGGAGTGTCCGGAAGGCTCGAAACCTGTCCGCGATGCTTTTTGTGACCATAGAGGGCGTGGCTGCGTGAGTTGGGCTGGTTGTAAGCATGGGTTGGAGTTGTTGCGTGATACAGGCTATCCCAGACTCTGATGAAAAACTTTACAGGCCAACCTATAAACGTGGCACGGGTAGTTGTGGTGCAGGGTATTAATGCTACACAGTCATACCCGTTGGTTCGAGTGGAGCTGGAGGTTGATGGTGTGACACGAGAGATAGATTTTTTTTTTTTTTTTTTTTTTAAGAGACAATTAACGGAGGAAGGAAAAGCACAGATAAAACAAAAAGGTCCATGTGCCTAAAGGCATCCTCCATTCATAAAATGTTTGTAACAACTGGATTTAAACATTTGTAGATTGTAAGTTTGTGGAAAGCAATTCGAGGGAAGTGAATTCCAAAGAGTAGTAGTTCTAGGGATAAATGAATTTTGATAAGCAGAAGTTCTGCATTGTGGAGGAGAAAGTGTAAATTCATGGGCGCCCTCAGCTGCCCTAGTTCTACGGGGAAAGATGTGGAGAGGCGGCAAAATTGAAGCAAGTTCCTCGGAACAAGTGCTGTGAAAATATCTGTAGAATAATGCAAGGGATGCAACGTTTCTTCGTATGGATAATGTAGGAAGGTCCTGTGTGATTGCAGGGTTATTGATGTTGGAATCGTAGAGAAACTGCCAGTAGAGGGCGTCGACCTTCTTCTCGGCAACGACTTTCCGGTGCCTACTTCTGAGGTTCCACCCTTAGTCGTTGCCGAGAGGGCGGCCGACGTGTGTAGGTATGGGCAGTTGGTCGAGAGGTGTCAATTACAGCAGATGGCGTGTGTTGTCACCCGATCTCGTGCATCTAAGGTGTCACAGCCTATTCCTCAGTCTCTAGAGCAGCGGAGGAATGGTCGGAAGGAGAAAGCTACAGTTGGGAGAAGTTTTGTGAGTTTTGATCCAGTGGCTCTTCTTGGCGACTCAGTATTAGCACCAATGTTTAGGTCCGGAGTGGCCCCAGAACCTGTCACACTGGGTGAGGAGGTAGGGCGTGAGAGAACTCCAAGACAGCAACGTTACACACTTAAGCAAGATAGGATCGAACAGTCCAGTATAGGGGGAGGCCATAAGTTGCTCCGGGAGCACTTAGATAGATTGGCTCCTTCGGATATCTGTCGGCTGCAGAGAGATGATCCTGAGCTTCAGAAGTGTAGTAACGGTGCGATGGAACTTGATGAGGACGGGGATGCAAAGCCGGGGGACTTCTTTCGTGTGGAGGGCATATTGTACAGGCGTTTTCTAGATCCCAGACGGAGTTGGGAGGGTAGGTCAAGAGTGGTTGACCAGTTGGTAGTGCCTAGTGTGTGCCGTGAAAGCCTACTGAGGTTGGCGCATGATGTACCGTTGGCAGGGCATTTGGGTGTACGTAAGACGGTAGCAGCATTGGCGAAATTGTTTTGGTGGCCAGGTATGAAGGCACATGTGGTGTCATGGGTGACAATGTGCAGTACCTGCCAGACAGTAGGTAAACCAAACCAGTGTATTCCCAAGGCTCCGTTACACCCTATTTCTGTAATCGGGCCACCATTCAGTAAGGTTATAATCGACATGGTTGGCCCTCTACCCCCTACTAGTGCAGGCAACAAGTTCCTCCTCACAATCATGGATGTTGCCACTCGTTATCCGGATGCATACCCCATGCGAAATGGTACTGCTAAGACTGTTGTTCGTAACTTGCTATTGTACTGTTCTAGGTACGGGTACCCGCAGGAATTGCAGTTAGACCAAGGGTCCAACTTTACTTCTAACCTTTTCAAACAGACCATGCAGCAGCACGGTATCAGTACAGTTGTCTCTTCAGCCTATCACCCAGAGAGCCAAGGGGTGTTGGAGAGGTGGCACTCGACTCTGAAAAGCATGCTGCGTTGTTACTGTGTTGAGAATGGCAAGGATTGGGATCTTGGGTTGTCCTATGTATTATTCACTGCTCGGGAGGTACCTGGTGAAAGCCTAGGGTTCAGTCCCAATGAGTTAGTTTTCGGACATCAGCTCAGAGGCCCCCTCAACATGGTTAGAGAAATCTGGGAGGGCACAGCAAAACCATGTTCCATGTTAAAGTATGTCCTCGAGAGTAGAGAGAGAATGCTGAGAAGCCTAGAGTTGGCAGGTAGGAATTTGGTAGGGTCGCAAGCACTTATGAAGGACAGGTACGATGAGATGACAAAACTCCGGGAGTTTAAGGTGGGGCAGGAGGTGTTGATTCTGTTACCTCTGCCAGGTCATCCGTTGTCTGCCAAGTACGCTGGTCCTTATAAGGTGGTAAAAAAGATCTCTGACCTAGACTATATTGTGGCTACTCCAGATAAGCATAAAAAGAATCAGCTGTGCCATGTGAATCTGGTGAAAGAGTTTGTGAGGCGCCCCCCTGAGCCTCTCGCTGTCCCTGTGTTGACCTGCAGCGGTCATGGAGGAGAAGGAGTTAGGGACAGTGAAGCCCAGGTGGGGGATAACTGGGAGTGTCATGTCTCTGCTGACCAGTGGGCGGGGAACTCCAAACAGGTGGCTGACGATGCTCTAGTGCACCTGCCTGAGCAACAGCGTGCAGCCGTGCAGCGCCTGTTTGCTTCATACCCCACTGTGTTTCCAGAGCATCCAGGCCTCACAACTCGAGTGGTGCATGACGTGGACGTGGGAGATCACCTCCCCTTTAAATCAGTACCCTACAGAATTCCACCCATTAAACTCCCAGCCCTCAAAGCGGAGTTAGAGTCTAATTATGTTGGAACGGGGGCTGATTGAGAAGGGGGCAGTTAGGTGGACATCTCCTGTCACTCTGCAGCCCAAGCCTGACGGGAAGGTTCGCTTCTGCATTGACTTTCGGAGATTGAACGGGTTGACTCCCACCAATGCTTATCCCCTTCCCCGTGTTGACGATAGTGTAGACAAGATTGGTAAGGCACAGTTTCTAACTAAGGTAGACCTAGTGAAAGGTTACTGGCAGGTGCCCTTGTCTGAGCGGGCGAAGGGGGTGTGCGGGTTTGTGGTTGATGGGAACACCTACCGTTGCAATGTGATGCCGTATGGCCTTAAAAATGCCCCAGCAACCTTCCAGAGTCTTATGAATGAGTTAGTAGCTGACATCCCTAACTGCACTGTCTACCTAGATGACGTTATAATCTACGATGACAACTTTGAGAGTCACTGTGAGCACATAGAAGCCTTGCTTCGGAAGCTCAGTGAGGCCAGCTTGGTGGTCAATCTGGGCAAGTGCGACTTTGTCCGGGCAACTGTGCAGTATCTTGGGTTTGTGGTCGGGTTAGGTCAGGTGTGCCCCCCCAAAAACAAGATACAGGCTATTAACCAGTTCCCCAGGCCATCCACCAAGCGGCAGATCATGAGATTTTTGGGCATGATCGGTTACTATCGCCGCTTCATTCGGGGTTATTCTACTGTGTTCGCTCCCCTGACAGATTTGCTAGCAAAAGAGAAAAACTTCAAGTGGGCACCTGAGTGTGAAAGGGCTTTTTCGCTGGTCAAGCACCTACTATGCACTCACCCAATCCTCAGGGCCCCTGACTTTGAAAGACTGTTCCAGCTGGCAACAGATGCCAGCGGTGTAGGGGCTGGTGCCGTCTTAATGCAAACAGACGTGGAAGGTTTGGTGCCGGTCAGTTTCTTTTCCAAGAAGTTGATTTCGCTCAGAAAAACTACTCTGTGGTGGAGAAAGAACTGCTGGCAATAGTGTTGGCGCTCAGGCACTTTGAAGTATATGTTCCTGCCTACGGGCTATTCGTGGTGATTTACACCAACCACCACCCTCTTAAATTTCTGAACCAATTCCACAACCGGAATATGAGGCTGACACGTTGGTCACTCATGTTGCAAGAATACAATCTAGACATTCGCCATATTGCCGGTTGTGAGAATGTGATTGCAGACCGTTTGTCGAGGGTGGAGGATCCGGCGTAGATCACCACAGGTGTGTGGGTTTGAGTGGAGAAAAACCAGGCTTGCCCCTGTAGAGCAGCCGTCAAAAACAACATTAAAATTATATCAAAAATCACATAAAAACTCTTTCTTTTTTATAGTTATTTGTAAGTTGCCAATGTTATAGCTAAAGTCCTAAGTTGAACCTGTCTTTCACTTAGTAGGCTGGGCTCTGTGAAGCTCGCTCAGGGAGAATAGCAGGCTAAATTATACTATTGTGTTTGGGAGGGGTTGTAGGATTTTCTTTATGCTAATATGTTGTTTTATTTAAGATTGAGCTTTGCATTTCATTTCTGGTGGAGTGGCTAGGTGTGGCGGGTCTTGTCGGCATTCTGCCTTGTCAGATATGGTGCTCGCCTAATGTTGAGCGTCCCATATATTTGGCGGGGTGTGACGTCTACCAGCGTTGGCAGAATCGCCTCCCGTTGGCCACTAGCGCTCGCCAGGGACATCGAAATGGGCTACAGTTATCAGAGAATGTTGTCCTTTCTTTCCTTGTAATCGCATTGTCACAGACAGTCCAGTGGTGGTCTTTGTTTTCGTCTGTGACAACGGGTTATATTTTATATCAACAGTAGTGATAATAGTACCAGCGTGTGAATGAGAAAGACTTTCAGATGAGGAGGTAGTAAGTGTCTGTATGTACGGGTGCATTCCTGCCTCTCGCTCGCCATTGGACGGCGTGTCTGGCTGTGTCCTATGACGCCTGCTGTCTTGTGACATCTCGGCCCGTGATTGGCCGACCATCGCGCCTTTGCGGTCTCCCGTGTAACTTACCTCCTCCATGAGGGTCCCCAGGATCTGTCCTCGTCAGGACAGGCTTGGCGCGCGTGCTTCTAACATCCCTTTGCATACTCTCTCCCGATCACCATCTTTATCACTGTTTCTCTCACTCGATTCTCTCTTTCCATACTCTAACCTTTATTAACCCGGGAACTACGGGGAGACTCTTAACCCTTTGGCGCACGATGACTCGTTCAGAGTCATTAGATATTTTTTTCCTAGGCGCACGATGACTCGTTAAGAGTCATTAAACTTAAAAATATTTGCAAAAAATTAAGTTTTTGTCTGACGCGCGTCATATTTGGCATAGATATTAAGTATTACGTCTAGTTCAATGAGTACAATTGGCAACCCCCTCAGTTTAATCGTTTACTCACGGCTGGCTGGGAAGGGAGCAGAGTACAGCTCAGTCTGTGATTAGATACTTTCACGTTTATTTGTGTATCTCAGTATCTATTTGGTTTATAGTAATTCTGAAGTTACCAGTGGAATCCTCATTAAATTCCGCTTCCATAGATGTATGCAAATCAAAAATGTTGCGGGCAAAATTTTGAGCTAGCGCGAGTTGGACATAAGGTATTTACTTTTTTTTTTACAATTCTTATTTCGGAGTGCCCCAATGTAGTTGTTTTGTATTTATTCTATGTTTTTATTTGCTTATCTTCAAGTTCAATCAATAACAAAGCCGATGGTACTTCATTAATCCAAATACATGGATTTTTTGGTGGATAAAAACGTCACGGAAACAAATTATTGCCGGGCACAAAACTGGCTCTGAGTGAGCTGAGATATACTTTGGGAGTGGGAAAAATTTGATTGGAAACTATAGGTGCGCCAATGGGTAAAGAGTTCCCCCGGCGGACTGCGGGAAGACTCTTAAGAGTCAGAGAAAAAAAATAATAAACTTTTGACAACGAAAAAAAAAAAAAAAAAAAAGAAAAAAAAAAAAAAAAAAAAAAAATGGGCCCTGGGCCATGCAAAATCTCAGTCCTCTACCTCCCCTCCTTCCCCACTTTCCTCCTCTCCTTTAGTTATCACCTATTTTCCCTGTTATTCCCTTATTCTGAGGTATATTTTCGTGCTAACATTTGAAAGCCGGTTGCAGGGTGTGGTCATCACTGATAGCAAGCGAATGCAAGAGAGAGAGAGAGAGTATCGATTGACTGTGTCTCAGTGGCCTTGGGGGAAATTGGCGGGAAAGCAGCTTGCCTCACCCATACATTATACAACTCGCGGGCTATATCTCCGATTTTGACCATCCAAATGCTGTTTTCACTCGTTTTATTGTTGTTTCAGGTTAATACCTTTATAATCAACCCATAATAGGCGCATATGGATAAGTATTAATGCTATTAATGGTACAATGAATATTTTAGTGACGGAAACACCTCAAATATATGCGCACAGGGAGAGGTGTCTAATTACCCCCATGCGCACTTGTTAGGTTAACTGCACAACACTCCCCTTGGGTTCTGCATACGGTTTTCATAGCCGGCCCATTGTATTGCATGCGCCGTCCTCAGAGATATTTACATGTACTTAGAATAGGTTTGAGGGTTCTTAGTTAGTATAAGTTAAAAACTTGTATGTCTCCATTATTGATTTAGTGTTTCTGCTCTTTTATTTAATGCTAGACTGGGATAAGGTAACTGTAGTCGTTGTCTCCGATGTGTGTACGGTTTGCTTATACCTACACGACTTTGACCGGACCGGTCCTGTGGTAGCCTGGGTTGTCTTTTCGGTTGCGTCCTTTGCGAGTGCAGCATTGTGTTGACTGATGGTTTTGGCCTGTACCAGTTCCACACTTTGCTGCCTCTTTGCTTGTCTTTAGAGGGTCGCCAGGATAGAACCAGATACTTGTGATCTGGATCTATCGAGAGAGCCCCCTAGTCAATTAACGTAACTTAAAGGATGCAGTCTTAAGGACATCGCTAGGCTACGAGCCTGTCTTGCTCAACCCCAGTTCCTTACCTAGAGTATCCCAGCTAAACATTATTAATCGAGTAGACACTTGTTAGTATTTAATATAAGCTCTTTGATATGTGCGCATTATTATTCACAGCATTTATTAGTCTAGGTTGTTGTTGAGCCACACAACCATAGCAGACTGTTTCGTTGATGAGGAAGTACTTCTTTTAGAGTCGAGCATTGCTACCGTTGCGCATTTATAGTATTCTCGTGTAAGTTAACATTATATGTCCTATCTTTTAGTGTATTCGAGTTACACATGTGGTGTCCTGCCTCCTGCCTTTATATAGTTATAAATCAGTAGGAGCATCTTATGAGCATCAGACTTTCTTCAGAAGTTTCCAGGTCTATGCTGTAGGACTATACTTCACTTTCTTTCAGATAGGAGTGAAGAGTTTATTGTTGTTTAGAGTAACTGTATTGAAGCATCTTTTTATTGTATTCAATCTTGCAGTGATTTAATTGATCTTTCCATAGATTCCTTTTTATGCATTTTAACGTAACTTGCATCTTGTTTGTTATCAGACTATACCAGTGCAGTTTAGCCTGAAGTAGAGTACATTTATGCCGAATTAAGGATACCCCGCTATTGCAGATTAACCCTGGAGGGTATAGGTGTTTTGTTCGCCGGCATATAAGTTCGAGGGTTTGGATTTAGCGTACCGTTGTTGCATAGTGCCCTATTACTAGTCCAATCATTGAGTGCCCTTGTTTTATTCGTAGTCTCGGTCGTAACACCCACTATAGCACTTGGTAGCCTATTCCACATATCTACAACTCTGTTACCAAATCAATATTTGCCTATATCTTTTATGAAAAGAAATTTATCTAATTTGAAACAATTTGTTCGAGTTATTTCGTTATCACTGAGCATCAGTACATCTTTCATGTCCCCTTTATTATTCCCACTAACACACTTTAACACCTCTTATCATGTCCCCTCTAACTCTGCGTCTCTCTAACGAATGTAAGCCTAATTTCTTCAACGTTTCTTCATATTGTAAATGTATAATATTAAGGACCATTTTTGTCATTCTACGTTGTACTCTCTCCAAATAATCTATGTCCATTCTGTAATAAGGACACTAAAACTGAACAGCATAATCCATATGGGGTCTCCCTAATGACAAGTCAAGTTTTAAGATAACATAAGAAGTTCTGTTACTCACACTCCTAGAGATGAACCCGAGAATCCTGTTTGCCTTGTTACGAACGCTATCCTAATGCACTGTTTTCTAGGTTTTAAACCCTCCTCTAGCGGGTGCTCTGTGGCCGTTTTGGGCCTTTCTGGGCCGTTCTGACTGCTATATCAACCATCAGTATGAAAGGAACTGTATTGCGCCGAAAACTAGGTGGAAATCGCTACACAATGACGCCACATACAGCTACGTAGCACTCGTGGAGCACTGACAGTGTTACCTCGAAGATGGAAGTTTAGCTGATTTTGCTACCTTGCTCACTTTTAGCGAACTATTGGTTACACTGTCATCCTCACGCGCGGTGGGGGAACTGGAGTTAGTGTGGGCCGGGAGGCCACAGATGTCGGACGTATGGATCATTACTATCCCACCCATTTTCACTCGATTTCCACCCTTTTTTCACCCGTTTTTTGCCAGTTTTTTTCAACTCGACTTATGTGGTGAGCCGCTTTTTAAGGGTTAAATCATTGCCAACAAACACACCTAGATCTTTCTCACAGTCTGAGTTTTCTAATTCCATATTAGCAAATTTATATATTATTCATCTTCTCTATCTGTAATACCTTGCATTTGTCAATGTTAAAATTCATCGGCCAATTTACGGACCATTCGTGTAAGGTATCTACAGTAGATCCCTTTGGAGGCACTCTATGTTGCTATCTGAATCTATTGTTCTCCCCATTTTGGTATCGTCTGCGAATTTACTTAGCCTACTAGTTATACCTAAATCAAGGTCATTTATGTATATAACAAACAACAGAGGATCCAATGCACATCCCTGGGGGACACCACTTTTATCGTAAATACGATAGGCTATGACTCTTTTGTGATCCTGTATGTCTCTGTGACGTCACGGTCGCTCCTGCAGCACGACGTAGAACGAGTAGATCGTATAATATAAGATTGTAAATAAGTTAAGTTATAAAAGGCCATATATGCTATTAACCCTCTCACGACCATATGACGCAGAGGTTGCAAGATTAGCAATACTAAATAGAGTTCTCTCACTCTTATAATTACCTCTCCAAAATTAGTTTTCTGCCCACAGCTAACTCAAAGACAACTGCAGAGGTTGAAGTACCTAAATTAAAGGTTTCTAAATACCCCTGATGGTAACACAGGCTTTAAAGTATCCCTAATAGGCTTAAAATTGCGTCAAGAACGTGAGAGGGTTAAGCAATATTGCCATGGTCTTATGTAGTATATATGAATTTATCGTATATATTAATATAATTTATCGTATAGAGCAAGCTAGATGCGGTACGATAATTTGGGCTCGTGGTGTTTTCCAAGGCAGCAAGGTGTGCCTCTGAGGAAGAGAGAGCAGAGCCTTTACGAACACCGACCAGTTAACATCTATATTCCGCCCTCAGTTGATCGCGCTTTTGTGCCTCTAATCACAATACACTGACAGCAATACAAACAGCTACACCATCACGACGCTCTCATCGACTCCATGACTGACTGACAGATAAGCATAATATTCATGTCCATTCCCATGTAATCATTTATTCTTTCTTTCACTTGACTCGAGTCTCGGGACCGAAGTCTCGTTCCCCGTTGTCCACCATATTGGGTAAATCGTTCTCCCTTGCCTCATTGCCACGTGGAACTATTGGTGAGTTAATTCCTGCCTAATATTAACCCTTATAACCTTACCCTATATATAAATTTATTATGGGAGACCTTTGGATATAAATTAGCTTGTATCAGATTGAATTCAATTTAGATATGGAGTAGTTTTAATTTAGATTGATTTTATGTTATTCATTATAGCTTAGTAATAATTAACTTCCATTGATAGTTTACCACAACTTTTGACTGCTCCCCAAATTCGTTTCAGAAAATATATATGCAAATGTTGGATTGGTAACAGAGTTGTAGATAGGTGGAATAGGCTACCAAGTGATATAGTGGGATCAAGAACGATAGAGAGCTTTAAGATAAAATTAGATAATCAAATGGACAAGATGAGTTGGGTGTGAGGGGGATCTGTTGCGTGTGGGGCAATCGGCGCTCTGCAGACCCCGTTTTCGGACCTCTGACCGTTTTGGTGAGGCCGGTCCTTATAGTATTTGTGAGCTTGGCCTCTAATTAGGCCTTGTAATTGGGGTTGGGAGTAACAGGGATCTGCCTTATGTGGGCCAATCGGTTTTCTGTAGACTCCCATTTTCTTACATAAGAACATAAAAAAATGAGTCTGCAGAAAGCCGGTTGGCCCACACAAGGTAGATCCCTCTTATTTTCTTATATATATATATATATATATATATATATATATATATATATATATATATATAGATAGATAGATAGATAGACTAAAAAAATTATTTCGTAAAAGCTACATAAAACTTTGTACATAGTAAGATAATTGTGAAGCACATTTATTTCATAGTTGGTTCACGGATTTGAATAAAAGTAATTCTAGATTTTACTGCGTCAATGTAATTTTCCATTAAACATCCGCTATTATAAATATTCAATAACATATTCTTTACTTCCTTCATCAAATATAAGCTATCATCATTGTTAACTAAACGTATTCTTAAAAAGATACAAGGCTTCTTCATACATCTGTGAGCAACCCGTATTTTTTGCCAATTAATTAGATGAGTGAATGTCTAACCCTGCTAAATCACATGCTTTGTGGTTGCTCTCCCAGTATTTAAGTTTTAAAATCATCTTAAAGGCTTAATATAGTTAAGAGAATATAGTATTAAATAAGGTTTTCGAACGTCACAATTTACGGTCGTTTACTGTTAAGTTTACGGATATTTATGTTTACAGTTTAGACGTTTTTCTAATTGTTGTTTTTTTATTAAGCCAAAATGGCCTCTTCATTGTCTACACTGTCAAAAACTATGGGTATAAAAAGGGTACATACACTTACAATACGTATTTAAGTTTATAGAGGTGCATTGGTAGTGTTAAACACATATAATAATATCCCCTGAAAAACATGTTTGTAAGCCCATCACTGAAGCTATATACAACCACAGTCATTCTAAAAGAGCTCCTCAGTATACAAAACATCCTATGCCAAGCCAAAATATGCCACTGTAATGAGCCTCAGGTGTTTATCATTGTAATTATTGTTATTAGTATTTATTGTTATTATAGTGTTGGGTAAGTCCTGCATTATACCATTATAACCCGATAATAATGACTTTGGCCATTCCTTTATTTATCCCCAGCTCCTTCTGCTGTTGGTTGTTCTGGGTGTGGCTGTGGCCAAGAGTGACGGGAAGTACATTTCTTTCACCAACGGAGTGCCAGACCAAGACGGAACGTACGAATACTACTTAAGTACTGACAAAGTTAGAGCTTTGCCCATGGTCCACATCCCGTCTGCCCCCACCATAGTGCGCCCCATCGTCCCCGCTGTGAAACCCGTGGAATGGATTCAATCCGGGTATGTGGCCAAGACCCGAGGAACCGAGCACTACGCCCCTCTGCCAGAAGGGGGTGCCTACGCCTCCCGCCACATCAACCTCCAGCTAGCACCCGGCACAAACTAAACTCTACAGCAACCAAAACAAAATAACCATTGACGATAACAATGAACGGGAATTATGAATGTTTTTACTACACAACATTTTACTTCCACGATGAATTCCATTTTTGGATAAAAAACTACTTTGTAATCCTCGAACACTATCTTTCAATTAAACAACATAAAACTATTACCAATGTTATATACTTCTCCGTTTGAATGTTTGTATTCCCCATCCCTAAAACAAAAGGTACCGGATACTCAAAGACGCCATAAGTTACTGCGAGGTGAGAGCTATAACAAACCAATCAATTAAGGGAAAATATTATTCATTGATTTACTTACTCTTTTTATATATGTTAAGTTTTCTCCCAAGACCTCCATCAAGCTTAATAAAGTACCCAAAGTCCGCTTCGATATACAGTAGATTTAGGCATATTTTGGTAGATAAATGCCCCAACCGAAAGCTGGCTTCCATTATATTGCATGCTCGCTTTCGCTCACCAGGAAAAACTGGACATCAAATGGCACGAAAGGTCTTCATATTGACAAAGGTGGATGAAAGGTCTTAAAATAGACAAACTACCACCACGAACTATAGTCCATTCATTATAGGGAGACCAACAATCTTGACCACTAACCTTTATAACTCAAAAGCGACTAAAGTAATCGAGTTAATATTCCTACCATTTGAGAAGAGTCAGCCGGGAATAGGTGTGGAAATTTATAGCCTATAATGCTCTTACCCTATATGAGTTACAGCGGTTAGAGGTCATGATTTCTGGCCTACCTATAATGAATGGACTATAGATTCCTGAATTATGTGAACATCAAATATAAACCTCTTGTGGTAATGATTGGGAGGGTCCGACAAAAGAGGAGGGGGGGGGGGAACGGAAGGCCTTCAGTGTTAAAGGCAGAGTATAAGTTATTTGTTTATTCATTAAATTATCTATTTGTATTTACCTCCCCAGATCTCCATCAATACATTATAAATACCCCCAAGACCACCTTCGAGAAATTGTGGGTTTTTTGGTACATAAATGCTTCCTCCTAAATTGCAGGCTCACAATCGCTCGCCTAAAACAAAAATAAACACCTAAACGCCACGGAAGGTCTTAATCGCCAAGCTAATGGGGCGAATGTCTTAAATCTCAAAACTTATGGTGCTAAGCATTAATGGAAAGGTGGTCAAATGTCTTCAACGTTAACAAACTTAATTGTATCATTCTTCTTCTGAAAAAATAGTCAAGCCTCAATTATTCGGGTTACTAACATGTAATTGGATACATAACGTTGGGCAAATTAAACAAATACTGATGTCAAAGCTGGCAAATTGAGTATTAATGTATATAAAAGTCAATTTTTTGTTTATCCCTGGGTAACCATCTTCCCACCAAGGCGAGGTGGGTGGTGGGCAGCAGAAGACCCACAGGGACTAGTAACTTATACACAAATAATGCATACCAAGGGAACATTTAATTGGGATCTATTCATCATAAAAAAACACAGGTGTGCATGCACTAGAGAAGATCCAGAAGAGTAAGGGAAGAAAAACAACATGACCTCTATTCTCTACTATCTAAACCAAAAGAGAATCAGGTATGCGAGGGGATCAGTGGAAGGTATTTATAAACTTCGTCCAAATCCTTACATTCGTGTGTGAATACAAACATACAAACATCTATTTGTCTATCTATTTACCTTCCTATTGCCAGACTGATTGATCCACAAGGGTGTGGCCTCAACGAATCGCCTCTATGTTCCGCTGTAATTCGTTCGATTCTCTAACTTGTTGCTGTTCACTGGGGACTCCCCAGGGTCTCGAGCCCAACCGCATACGAAAATATATATCATGTCACGCCAAACACCAAGTAAAGAACTTCCCCCCCCCCCCCTACACCGTATGAGATACGGTATACAGTAAAATAACACATCCCCCCCTCCCGTGAAATATCCTGGAAGTAGGAAAAGAACAACACGTATCCAAGATTTATTGATACAATGTATCCTTCCGTCACGTCATGCAGTCTAGTGTCCTATAATCCTAGTCCACCCTCTCACCCTGTTCATCATACATCATTCTTTCATTTATGGCTTGCCCCCAGCCTACCCTGTGAAGCCAGGCTGCTTGCCACCACCGGTGATCTGCTTGCCACCACCGGTGATGTCCCTCAGCCTACCTTGTGAGGCCAGGCTGCTTGCCACCGCAGGTGATGTCCCCCAGCCTACCCTGTGAGGCTAGACTGCTTGCCACCACCGGTGATGTCCCCCAGCCTACCCTGTGAGGCTAGACTGCATGCCACCACCGGTGATGTCCCTCACCCTTCCCTGTGAGGCCAGGCTGTTTGCCACCACTGGTGATGTCCCCCAGCCTACCCTGTGAGGCCAGGCTGCTTGCCACCACCGGTGATGTCTCCCAGTTTACCCTGTAAGGCCTGGCTGCTTGCCACCACCAGTGATGTCCCCCAGCCTACCCTGTGAGGCTAGGCTGCTAGCCACCACCGGTGATGTCCTCTAGTCTACCCTGTGAGGCCAGGCTGCTTGCCACCACCGGTTATGTCCCCCAGCTTACCCTGTGAGGTCTGGCTGCTTGCCACCACTGGTGATGTCCCCCAGTCTACCCTGTGAGGCCAGGCTGCTTGCCACCACCGGTGATGTTCCCAGCCTACTAGTGGAGCAGAAAACTGCAAATTTCAGAATTGTTCATTTCCGGAAACAAGCACCAAATTTGGCACACATACTCCTTCGGGATTGCTCTTTTGATAAAACCCGTTAGCCACCTAAAATTTCAAGATGGCCGCCATTGAATATACAGAAATATTGCATTTCGCAATAAAATCGCAAAGACTTGTCCTATTTGAATGATCTTGGTGTCAAATCATACATTTTTCACTATGTAGAATCCGAATTTGGAACCATGGACTTACTCACTAGCTTCCTTGTACCATAATATCAGTCCCAGAATCCTAATATTCTGCTAAATTAGAGGTTCATGTTACGTCTGACTCGGCTAAAATGCATGGTAGTGTATATCGTAGTAGTGTTAGAGGTTTAGTATGTGTAGCATCTTCCTGTACAAGACTTCCAAACTTGACATGACACGATGCGGTGGGGGGGGGGGGGGGACGTTGAGAGACTTGCAGCGGAAGTTGTAGAGTAGTAGCTCAACAGAGCGGATGTCAACGCACAGCCAGGGCACACTGGTGGCACCGCTGCTGTGAAACTCAACATGGGGTTCAGTTTCAGCTGAATAATTAGTTTAGTGTACTGTCAGTCACTGGCTGAGCTGATACCGTACTTCTTTGCCAACAACAATGTAAACTATGCACGGTGGCTTCTGATCCACTACAGAGACATGGTGACCCTGGAACAGAAGCATCCTCAGCTGGCTCAGGAGTTCCAGAGTGGAAACTTTGTTGTACACAAATCGAGCCGACAGTTCTCAGCAATGGCTATTGACCAAGCTCACGAGCAGGCCAACGCTGTCAGCAAGGCAGACGGGGGTGTGATCGGCGTGACTGAAGACCCATCAGCACTGAGAAGATGGATGATAGCTGGTCCTCAAGTTAGCCACTTGGTTGCACAGTATGAGGCAGCATGTGGGACCAAAGAGGGTACTGAACACACCAGCCACCATGAGGAGACAGAACGAGCACAAAGAGTTTGTTCCTTGAGAAAGTAAAAAGCTCTCACAAGCCATGACAGATATGTGCAATCCTTTCCAGGAGGAGAGTCGGGACCTGCTTTCGCTTGATACAAAGGATATTGCTCACCACACTGCCGCCGAGCTGAGTGGCACACACCTTGAGAAAGGCAAGGTCCGTTTCCAGGAGCTTATGAAGGGACTGGAAGGGGAAGAAGAATCCACCTTCTATGAACCAATCAAGAAGAACAGGGTTGACTTTTTCCGACAGGTACCAGCCTCTGTTGACTCTTCAAAGCAAAAAGTGCTGAAGGAAGACTGTCAACTGTTCTCCAAGCTGTTCATATCATGCCAGAGCAGAGAGTGTGACTTGAAGGAGTTCTTCCGTCATGAGAACCAGTCACATCCTGCTGCCCTCAGTGATGGTGGAAAGCTCCACACCTGTCAGAAATCCCACCTCACTACCATTCTTCAGAGCCAAGTTACAACCCCTGAGGCAGAGCCAGACGCCGACAACATCATCATTGATGGTGCAGCGTTGGTGAACAGTCTGCCCCCACGGAGTTCAAAGACGTTTGAAGAGTACACAATGCTCGATGTCCTTCCTAGAATACAAGCATACTCTACCAAGTACAAGAGAACAGACATTGTGTTTGATGTCTACCGGCCATCTAGTCTGAAAGCTGAAACTAGATCAAAGCGAGGACGCGGGGTGAGACGCAGGGTGACAGGTGAGGGCAAAATTCCCTCAAACTGGCAAAACTTCCTGAGAGAAAATGACAACAAAGCCGAGATGTTCAACTTTCTGGCTGATAAGATTGCATGTGTGGCCACACCAAATGTGGTCATTGTGACCAAGGAAGAAGATGCTGTTAGCAACCGCACTATCAATCTGGCTGGGGTGGCACCGTGCAGTCATGAAGAAGCTGACACGCGGATCTTTGTGCATGCCAGGCATGCAACAGAAGCAGGCAGCAAAGTCATCATGGTCAAAGCCAGCGACACAGATGCTGTCGTCATCGCAGTCAGTGTTCTGCAGGCACTTCAGGAGCTAGGTCTGCAGCAGTTGTGGGTTGCCTTTGGCCAAGGACAGAACCTGAGGTGGGTTCCTGTACATGACTTGTGTTGCACTCTTGCAGAAAAGAGCAAAGGGATGCTCTTCTTCCATGCCTTCACTGGCTGCGATGTCGTTTCAGCATTCCGTGGCAAAGGGAAGAAGTCTGCTTGGCAAACCTGGGATGTTTGTGATGAGGCTTCCGGTGTCTTCAGCAAACTCAGCCAGTACCCACCGGTAGTTGATGATGAAGACCTGGAGACCTTGGAGAAGTTCGTGGTCATGATGTACGACAGATCCAGCACAGCTGAAGGTGTCGATGATGCGAGGTTAGACATGTTTGCTCGGAAGCAGAGGCCGTACGAAGCCATTCCTCCAACCCGAGCAGCACTGAAGCAGCATGTGAAGCATGCTGCCTACCAGGCGGGCTGCATCTGGAGTCAACAGTACGTCAACCAGAAACGCAGACTCCTGCCAACTGGGGCTGGACCAAGAAAGGAGATCTGTGGCAGATCGTTTGGACAGAGCTCCCACCCATTGCACAGAGTTGCCAGCAGCTGACCAAGTGTGGATGCAAGTCGGAATGCTGCGGTCGATGCAAATGCTACTGCTTTGGTCTGACCTGCACGGCACTGTGCAGCTGCAGATGCGAGGTTTAGAAGCGTTGTAGTATACTCATCCAGGCAGCAAGACAATAAGTGACAAAAAAGTATAGGCCTACTGCCTACATGTGCATCCAATAATATATCGGACTGATGGTGCCTATGATATGGGCACTTTTTACCCTAATTATGATTCCGGGACTGATATTATGGTACAAAGAAGCTAGTGAGTAAGTCCATGGTTCCAAATACAGATTCTACATAGTGAAAAATTTATGATTTGACACCAAGATCATTCAAATAGGACAAGTCTTTGCGATTTTATTGCGAAATGCAATGTTTCTGTATATTCAATGGCGGCCATCTTGAAAAATGGCCGCCATCTTGAATTTGTAGGTGGCTAACAGGTTTTATCAAAAGAGCAATCCCCAAGGAGTATGTGTGCCAATTTTGGTGCTTGTTTCCAGAAATGAACGATTATTCCAGTTATCTGCCCCACTATACCCTGTGAGGTCAGGCTGCTTGCCAGCACCGGAGATGTCACCCACCCTACCCTGTGAGGCCAGGCTGCATGCCACCACCGGTGATGTCACGCAGCCTACCCAGTGAGGCCTGATTGCCGCAACGTCCCTGTTCACCTTAGGCTGGAGGAGACCACTGGTGGTGTCACACAGCATCGTCCTCAAACTTAAGCCAGTCAGTAGCCTTGCCAGTGTTCACTACAAATTGGTAAGGGAAGATAAAGACATTCTTCGGATTATCCAATTTGGTCCGACGCATATATATATTGATTTTCTTATGTGTATGAAGGAGACAAGAGGCAAATCTGCCTGTAACGAGTGCCTCCCCCAAAGTTGAAAGAATGATAGAGAGCCAAATTCAAGGTACGTTTGAGTCAAAATGTCTGGAAATACAGAGCTTAAAGCAGCTTATGTAATAGGATGAGGAATAGACAGATTGAGGGAGAGAGTTCTAAAACTTACTTTTTGAGTAGAAGAATGACTGGGAATATCGGTCACTCCTGGGCTAGAGAGTTGGACAGAATAGGGGTGGGATTGTGATGAAAGGCAAATGCCCCACACTCTCCGTAAGGGAGGAGGTATACACTGAGAAAGCTCTGAAGAACACCAATTATTGTAATAACGATATTTAATTGCTTTTACCATTTGCGTGCAATGTATTATAGTTTGTCCCCTTGGTTAACAAAAGCGCCTTTCAAGACTGTCTTCAAACTAAACAAAAAGATGCCCACCCGGACCCCTTTCAAGCTAAATTTTTAAATGTTTCTATAGAAACATGACTCAGCCAAAGGCCGATTTACAGGCCCGCTATTGCTTGTCCCCCCAAAACATTGACACCTGAATCGGGTGAAGTGTTTTATTATTGCCAAACTAATGGGGTGAAACGTTTTCAAAACTCCAAACCAATGGATCGCAACAGGGGAGTTGCAATAAGACCTTACTCGGACAGATTACGCTTCAAATATCCAACACAAGTTCCAACGTCAGGCGATGTTCCAGATCCAAGGTCAGATTTGGCAGTAAGAACTTAATTTGGTTAAAAACTGGATCAAGAAGACCAAGGATGGAATGTGTAGGAGGCTAGTTTTTTGTCCCGGGGTGACCATATTCCCACCAAGGCCAGCTGGGTGGTGGGCAGCAGAAGACCCAAATGGACCAGTTACTTACTAACAACAAATGTAAACAAAGGTAAAAATGTATTTAGATGGATTCGTCATACACACATGCATGCGCATGCACTAAAGATGTGGTTATCAATTTCAGAAGGTCCAAAATAGTAAGATAATGAAAAACACCCTATCTAGACCAAAATCAACTAGGTATGCGAGGGAATCAGTGGAAGGTAATGATCAAATTCGTCCAAATCCTTACATTTATTTGTGTAGACAAACATACAAACATCTATTTATTTATCAATCTACCTAGCTATTGTCAGACGCCATGATCCACGAGGGTGTGGCCTCAAACTAATCGTCGTTTGATTCACTAACTTATTCCTGTTCACTGTTGAATCCCCAGGGCCTCAAGCCCAACCGCCCATGAAAATCAACACCAGGAAAAGAAAAGCACAACCCTGCTCCTCCTCCTCCGCCCCCACCCCTGTAAAAAATCCGGGACAGAAGGAAAAGAAGAACACATTCCCCCCTCCCCCTCCTAGATTTTTGTTTTAGAAAAAAGTAGATCAAAAGAACATATATCCCCACTCCTCGTAAAAGACTCGGGTAACAGGAAAAGAACAACACCAATCACCCATCACGTCATGCAAACTAGCGTCCTATATTACCAGTACACCCTTTTTCTCTTTTCATTATACTTCATTCTCTCTCTCTCTCTCTTCTTGCTGCACCGTTAATTTATTTTATCTCGCTTTGTTATTCAATTATCGGTCTTTATATAAAAGGGGCTGATCGTATTAGTGAGGAAGTAGGTACATGGAAAACCATACGATTGTTTTTCTTTCGTTCACTCCTGAAAAATTACCGCAAAGACCCACCCATCAAGATAAATTTGTCCTTTTTTTATATTTTTTTTTTAGAAACAGTTTCTCAAATGGGAGTTCTAGAGCTGATATTTTGTTGTAAAGCTTGATGGAGGTCTATAGAGAATACTACCCCCCCTCCCCCTCTAACACGGATGGCAAACCTCGCAAATTTACTAAAAAAACACACACACACACACACAAATTAGAGGGCAACTTGGGAAAGTGCAATTTCCGCCTACGCTGGCCGAGGTATGCCCTGTACCGATCACTTCCTATCCTATTTGCCCATCAACATTATGGGAAAATCAGTTAGTAGCATTTTGAGATATCTTGTGTAAAGACAAACACACTGAGGCAACATCATAACCTCCTTCATCTTCGTTGTGGAAGGAAATGAACGAATCTCATTTTGTTAACGAGCCCATCTGATTAATGCTTGATTTATATTATAAAAATCCTACCCCGTTACATACACCAACAGTAATATATATATATATATATATATATTATATATTCATACAATAGTATAACATTCATCCTTTGCATTGTAATGACCAAGATGGAGTTACCTTTCGGCATTTATACTGTATTACAATAAAATCCTGGCATAACACTACCCCCCCATGTCGTAAGTCCTCCTGCAACACCTATCAGCACCACACCCAGCCTCAATAGTGCTACAACACAATCCTGCATAGGACGACCGACCGTTGATCAGAACTTTCACTATCTCCCCCTTTAGTCGCCTGCCTTACACGACAAGCAGTAAGAAACATGGGGAATATTGTTTCCCTCCGCTGAATGTGATGGCTCCCTCTCCCCCAGGGGGTTAAATATAACTAGAGGGGCACTAGGTAAGCACATACCTCCACCTACACTGGCTTGATGGATGGTTCTTTACCATTATTATCATAGGCTCAAATATTCTTCTGTATCTGTGTTACGACTGACAGTAGAGTTATGCCCCTTTCCCACATGTGCGATTTCTTACGATTTTCACCGGCGACACCCATATTCGTGACATCTCGGACAACAAACGTATACCCTCGCATAATAATCGTATGCTTCGGCCGGCCTCGCGTGGACCCTCGCGGGTCGTCGCAAATGTTCAGTTTGTTCAAAATTTGGGACGAGGACTCACGAGGGTTCATTGCCCTCGCAAGCATCGTCGAACCTTGCAGAATGATCCGAGAGGCCCTCGGGGATCATCGACGACATCAGCGAGACATCGCGGAGGGTTTCTCACAAAACAAAACTTTGCAACGCTGCATGGCAGCTCGCCTATGCTCTCAGATGGTCTGAGAACATCGACGATGCACAAGAGTCATCGGCAATTTCCTCGTCGATTAGTTGTCGACGTGCGCACAAGTACTCGCCGAGAGTATACCCACCAGGGGTATGCTCCGCACGAGCCATGCGAAGGGCCTTGCGACGTCGCGGAATGCTCAAGACACACCTGCCGAGGCCAAAGAGCACCTTCGGCGTGGTGGGTAAAAAAAAATGATTAGGCCTATAGTGAACCTGTTAACCCTTTTTTCTATGCACCTCTCGTGAGGTGTTCACCTGTTTTTTTTTTCTCTTTCTCTCCTTTTCTCCCTTTCTCTGGTTTGTATCCATTCAGCCCCATTCAGCCAACTGGTTTAAGAAGTTTATCCACATCCAAGTATCGATATCTTCCTGGCAAGCGATAGCGAACCAGCATTATATCCCCCTGTGTGCCAGGCCCGTATATATAGGGACTAGGTTCTTGTCACGCCCAGTGCCAGGTCCGTATATATACGGACTCGCCGAAAAAAAATCGTAGCAGCGAAACGACTGCACTTATGGCTTTCATATTTCTACCACATGTACACTTAACCCTTAATTAGCGGCGGGCAACATAAGTCGAGTTAAATAAAGCTGGACTATGTGGCGGCGCTCGACATAGGTCGTGTGGCAATTTCAGCACGTAATGTTGCTGAGAGAGAGAGACAAGTGGTGGCAGGAGAGTAGCGAGCGTATGACTGCTCCAGACCACCGCGGCGAACCTACTGACACGAATCCCACCTCCTCCCTCTCTCACTCGCTATATACGGAATTGTATGGGGAAAGTGCCTAATTACATGCTTTTTGCACTCGCGTTGCACGGTTATTGCAAGAAAACTAGCCATCATAAAAGGATCGTTATGGTGTCATTCGAAAGCTCTGTTTATGCCCTTTCAGGGATAGATACTTGTTTTACGTTCTGGGTCTTATTTAGGCATGAAAATTATCACATAAACAGCCCTATTTTGGCTAAAAACACCCCGCTGGGCGGTACATATAAATAAACCGCATAGGCCGCTCGTAAGGTGTTAAGGCCGCGTCATACAAACTAGAATCCACCAGAACCCACTGGAATTGAACTTTTCACCGGGATTGACGAGAATTACGAGGCCTTAATCGAGTGTGACTTCAGAGTAGAATGCGACCCGTCAATGACCGGAATGTAACTCGAACGTAACTCGATGGACTCGAATGTAACCTAAATATGAGTCGATGTTAACCAGTAAGTGACTCGAAGGAAACCGGATGTGGAAAGAAGACTATTCGATCCCAAGTCGAATGCAACTCGAATGACCAGAATGAGACCGGAATGTCAGTATATCATGACCAGAATTACATGAGGTTAAGTCGAACGTAAGTGGAACTAAGTTGAACGTAACTCGAACGTAAGTGGAACGTGACTCGAATAGGCAGAAGGTGACTCGATGAGGAACCTATGAGTATATAAAGGGAGGATTGGTTCACAGGCACACCAGTAGTAACAGGGCACTCACCACGGCAACATAAGCACTTTCAATCACATACACACATACACGTACACGAGGGGAGGGGGGGGTGGAGATAGGGTTTTCTGGACCCCCTTCTCCCTCATGTTTAGCCCCATTAGTTTTGAGATGTTATGACGTTCATTCCATTAGTTTGGCGGTTATAAACAAAATTGCCCTATTTTTTTGTTAATATTAAGACCTTTCGTGCCATTTAGGCATAGGTTTATTATTTTTGGCGATAGCGAGCCTAATTTAGTGAGAGAACTCATCATCTGGCACTTTCTAACTTTAGGAGGAACTGGCCATCAGCTGGGACACTTTCCTACCGAAAAATGTACAAATTAATCTCGAATTGAGTGTGTTTTTAAGCTTTGATGGATGTCTAGCGAAGAAAGTAAAAACAACAAAATATATATAGGCTAAATAAAAATAGACCAAAAAGTAACCACCCCCTTAACTCACACAGCTGGGGTGAAGGAAGAACACTTTTCATTGGTAGACACAACTGAGGGGAAGCCGGAGTTAAGGTGTGGAGAGTTAGATGAGTAAGTTTGATTCCAGGTACTACTTGAAATACAATGGCCTCGTATAGGGCCGATTTTATATTTTATTTTATTTATTATTATTTGTTTGTTTGTTTTTTCAATCCGTTATATATTTGGGGCTGCACCTAGTCGAGTTATATTCTGGTTGTATTCCAGTTACCTTCTAGTTGGATTCCACTTGTATTCTAGTACTTCTAGTCATGTTCAAGTCGACATCCAGTGTACACTCGATACATCAAGCAAGTATGCAGTCATCTACCAGTCATATTCTAGTCGGCATCCAGTTGTATTCTTCTTAATTCGGGTTATATTCAACTCTCATTCCATTACATTCAATTTTAAAGTGGAATCATCAACTTGTCATCCAGTTGACTTCCGGTCATTATCGAGTAACATCGAGTTACATTTAAGTATTTCGAGTCGGCATCGACTATAAAAATTACATCAGAACATGACCAGAATAGGTAGAATGCGACTCTAATGCGACTCGAATGCGACCAGGATACGACTAGAATGTAACTCGATAATTTTTAACGGTTTTTTCACTCGATAAATCGTAGAAAGTTAACGCATGCACTAACTTTTTGCTCACTCACTCGATCGAGTGATGACTAGAACATCACTCGAAACACAAGAATAGACAAGAATCTAACCAGAACATGTACAAGAATAGACCAGAATGGGGAAAAAGTGGCTAAAATTTGAATTTTTGAATTCATTCCGGTGGGTTCTGGTGGATTCGAGTTCTGTATGACGCGGCCTTTACCCTTCTGGCTTCTTGCCACCACCAACAAGACCCCCTCACCACCACCCACTCGCTGACTATCTGTCGCCTCACAAGGAAAATCTGTGGCGGCGAAACGACTGCACCAATCGGTTCCATATTTGTGTGACAAGTCCCTTACCCTTCTGCCTTCCCACCACCACACCCCCAACCGCCTTCCACCACCCACTTCCAGCGTATCCGTACGAAGAAAAGGAAAAAAAGGAAAATCCGTGGTGGCGAAACTACCTCACCAATTGGCTTCATATTTGTAACACGAGTCAATTACGCTTCTACCTTCCCCCCACCATCTAATGAAGAAAACTAAAAAAGGCGAGGTGGGCTCAATTTTTAAGCCCTAACGCAAACATTGAGCCCACCTCGCTGTTTTTTGTTTTATCTTCCTCTCCCTCTCTCCTCGTTTTTTTTTTTTTTTTTTTTTTCTATTTCTTTCCCTCTCTCTTTGCCTTGTATCCGTTCGGCCCCGTTCAGCCTACTGTTTGAAGACGTATACCCCATCCAGGTTTCAATATTTTCCTGGTGAGCGGTAGCGAGCCAACATAATTATATATTTTTTGTTTTGAGAGCAAGCTAAATTTGTACATTATTTGATAGAAAAATGTCTCCGGCGAAGCCGGACATTACCAATCTCCGAATTGGGGAGATGGGTCGTTTTTCTGGTCCCCTTTCTTCCTCATGGTTAACCCCATTAGTTTTCATATTTTATGACGTTCGGCCAGTTTGGCGATTTTAAGATAAATTTGTACATTTTCGACGAGTTGGGTTGGGTATGAGGGGGGATCTGCTTGGTGTGGGCCAATCGGCGCTCTGCAGACCCCGTAATCTTGTGTAGATCTCTGACCGTTTTGGTGAGGTCAGTCCTCAAGGCATTAGTGATTTGAGTCTATAATTAGGCCTTGTAATTGGGGTTGGGTGTGACAGGGATCTGCCTTGTGTGGGCTGATCGGCTTTCTGCAGACTCCCGTTTTCTGATGTTCTTATGTTTTTGCCATGAAATATATGCAAAAAGTTTTTGGATAATCTCGCCAAGTTATTCGCCGAACCATCGCTTAATTTGCCGAAAACGTCGCAGAACATACGCCGAGGATTCGTTCATCCTTCGCATTATTTCGCAATATTTTATTCAAAGGTGACAGTTCTCGCCGAGGTCATCGGCGAACCATCGCTCAATTTGCCGATGATATTGCATATTGTCGCCGATTCCGTCTTACCCATCGGCGACGTCGTCACCGGGTGTAAACTTGTCAACGGTTTTTAACTGTCAAAATCATAGACGTCGCACTCATTCCTTGCGAATTTACAAGACTACGTCCTCGGCGACGAAAATCGTATGAAATCGCACATGTGGGAAAGGGGCATTACAAGAGGGGCACTAGGTAAGCATATACCTCCGCCTACACTGGCTTGATGGATGGTTCTTTACCATTATTATCTTAGGCTCAAATATTCTTCTGTATCTGTGTTACGACTGACCGTAGAGGCTTCTAGTCCATGGACTAACACAGACACGTAAATACTCAGCACCTCCGTAGCCTCAACTCGTAATACAGCCTATCGCAACAGAACAGGGCTCATTCGCAACGTCCAGGCTCTCTGGGGACCAAAGGTGCAGTTAATCCCCCAACTGGTTCCGTTACGGCGCAGTTACACATGCCCGAGTTGCCCGAATCGGTGACAAAAGTTGCTCCGTGGAGCAACTTTTGCGCCCCAAGCAACTTTTTCGAGACCCATTTGTCACCCGAATAGGCCAACTTTTGCGTCCCGAACGTACGGGACGCATCGCCTGTTGCGGCAACTATAAATATGGGTTGCATGCAATAGTAGTAATTATGATGACTATATATATGATGTACAAGCATTAATATACTATAATCATGCTTAATCCTTAAATATATATTTCATTACAGTATACTATTCAATATATTGGGATGAGATAAAACGGTTTAATCAAGAAGTAGGCTACAGTACGAATGCACAACTTCAGGTTTCTACAAATACAATATATTTGGGAAAGAATGGGAAAAAACTTCCCTAAAGTGGTTAAATGTATCATATAGGCCTATCGGTTATTATAACCAACTTACAATGATGGTATCATCATCACATTCCCCAAGCCCAACAAAGACCCCACGCTACCCTCCTCGCACCACCCCATCACACTCCTTTGCTCCCCCTCCAAAGTCATGGAACGCCTAGTATTACAACTAATTACACCCGACCTACCCCTAGCTCCAACACAACATGGCTTTAGGTCACTGCACTCCACAAACACTCTTCTCACAGACCTTACACAAAGAGCTTTTGACGGCATCAACTCAGCTAGACCACCACACAGATCACTATTAGCCACACTCGACATTAGTAAAGCCTTCGATGCCATCCGCCGCCACAACCTAACAAACAAAATCTACAACACAAACATGCACAACAACACAAAAAGGTGGCTGGCCAACTTCCTAGCAGGCAGATGTGCACACGTATCTTTTGCCGGTCAGTTATCTAAAATCAGAAACTTTCCAAACGGAGTCCCACAAGGATCCGTCCTATCGCCCGCATTCTTCAATCTGTACATGCACGATATAACTACACCCAATACGCCCCAAATAAACTTAGCCTCCTATGCAGATGACATAACACTCACATGCACACACCATGACCCAAGAAGAGCAACAGATCTCCTTCAACCCTATCTCAACACACTACATGGCTGGTGCACTACAAACAGACTTAATCTAGCCCCAGCCAAATCCACCGCAACCCTGCTCACAAGCTGGACAGGTGAACACGAATACATCCCTCAACTCACCATAAACAACACACCCCTAACACATACACACACACCCAAAATCCTAGGAGTAACATATGATACTCATATGACATTCAAACAGCACACCACAAACATTAAAAAGAAACTGACACCCAGACTTAACGCCCTCAGGTCACTTGCTCACACAAAATTTGGACACAACAAAGAAACTACCACCACAGTATATAAACAATACATAAGATCAGTGATGGAATACGCAAGCCCAGCCTGGGCTTCTAACCTAGCTGAAACACATCATAAAACCTTGCAGACTATTCAAAACAAAGCCCTGAAGATCATTACAGGCTGCACAGCTACTGCACCCACAGATCACCTACATCAAGAAACCAAAATCCTCAAAGTCAAAGACCATCTGGACATGAGAGGCACTCAATTCCTGGCAGCAGCCTCCACGAACCAAGACCACCCACTAAACTACATGGCAACACACCCACAGACACCAAGAAATATCAAAACAACACCCAGCACACGGTATCACACACAATTATTGTCCTCTCTCCCTCCCTGCCCACCCCGAACCAACTTCCAGAAGCACATCCATACTCATATCTCTCGCCAATCCATCCACTCACTCACAGACAACACGCAGCTGCATGCACGACCTCCCGAAATCCATCCTTCCGAATCCTCCCTCCCTCGCGAGGACAGAGTCCACCTGGCCAGGCTGAGATGCGGACACCATCCAGCTCTCCTGAGCTATCGGAAGAGACTGGATGACTCCGTTGTCGACGCCTGCCCGGGATGTAACACAGCACCCCATACCATTAAACACATCATAGAATCCTGCATTTCACACAACCACTTACGCCAACAACATAATCTACACTCAATGAGAGCTCTGTGGGAAAGCCCGATCGTGGCCATGGCCTTCCTCAGGGATTCGGGGCTGTTCGGCCAGGCAGCTTAGGGAACAACAACAACAACAACCAACTTACAATAATAATTTGCAACAGTAAACGATAATGTTGTTATAACTAAATATGAGTAGTAGCTTCGTTACTTCAATGGTTAGCCTAATACTTATTCCTTCAATATTACAAATTGTGTATTATGTATGCTTTGTAATTTTGATCAAATACCGTATAATTATTATAAGCATTATAGGTTCGGTTAATGCGACGTGGTATATAGTACTCTTTAAATAACTTAGTAGCCTAAATATACAGTATACGGTATAGTGTTTGACGTGAATTAGTAGGCTATGTCGTGGAAATACATGTCTTCTGTAGGCCTATTAATATATATTAATATATATTTCATATACTGTATATATATATTAAACTATATAAGTCCTATTATTTATAATGATAATCAGATAGGTGATATCCGAACCTTAAGAACTATAAATACCACATGGAACACATAGGCCTACATTCGTACATATAATACAAGTAAACACAAGCAAGGGAAGAAATGCCTTCACTGCCTATTTTAAATGTGTAATACGTAAAGCATGGCCTGTGATTGGCTAAGCTGCTTTGGCCGGGCGAGCCCCAGCCAGTCAGTCTACACTCTCGCTTACTTTTTCAGTTATCGTTTCTTTATCTTGCTTGTGTTTACTTTATGATATATACGTTATTAGTGTGTGTCCTGTGATATTTAATAGCTCTTTAGATTCGGATAGCATTGTAATTTCTTAAGTAATCATTAAAATTACTTTAACATATCTAGTTTAATGAATAAATAAGTAACAATACAGATATTAAATTAATGATCAGGGTACTGATAAGATAGCCAATTACGAGGGTGCTGCTGCTTCCACTGATTTTCACTTTTACCGACAGGTGTGGATTCATGTGGCTTGTTTTAGGTAATAGCGAGCAATATAGTCACACTTACCTTGGTTTATATATATGCTCAGCTTTATCATAGGGATTGTCATGTATTTACAGCATGACTGGAAGCTAAATCGGCCGAATTAAGACCAATTAATTTTGAAGTGAGAACGAAAGAGTGTACGTGAGATAGTGCCATTAAAATCTGTGCTACGAGCAAGTCTGCCATGTGTAACCACTTGTTTGGAGTCTCAGAAAAGTTGCCCGTAGCGGTGACAAATGTTGCTTGTGTGGCAAACATTTGGGCATGTGTAACCGCCCCTTTATACACACAATGCAGAAACTGGAACCCCTAGTTGTGGTTTAAAGATATCTTGAGCCACAACTATCAACAAAACTCAGTACCGAATGGCAATACTGAGGAGGATCCTTCCTAAGCTGCACAAAGAAGAGAAAGCTCTGATTTAAGTTACGTTAATGCAATTACGTTAAATACATGCCAATAATGAATGCAAACTTAATGAATCAAACACTGGTCAAAATAAAACTCCAATCAGCCACCACCCACTTAAGCTGTCCAGACCATTGTTTGGCCTGGGCCGAAGTAATCCTCCCTGTAACAGAAAATCTAATGAAGTCCTCCACCCTCTACTTCGAACCAGGCGCCCCAATAGTCTGGACCCCCTACTGAATATATGTACATAAAAGAAATAAATAAATTTCGGCTGGTAATCAACACACGCCACTGCAGGAAATAAATACACACTGTTATGCCAGCGAGGAATATGTTCGTATCCCTCCACCAATACCGAAGTATACTGGCTACCATAACAAAGCCATGGTTGCGGCTCAAGAAACACAGAAAGGAAGAACAACTATATAAGAAAACACATATAACTCTGCAGGTACAATAGGAGGGACAAACACAAGCCACACACACGTCCTTAGAATCCGTCTGAGTTACATTAATATACAAAATGAATAAACAAAGAGGTAAATGCCAATAAACAAATAGTATAAACAAATGCCAATATGAGAGAATTGCGAGAGGGAGGTCTTGTTCCCTCGAATGTTAAATGCGGACTGACTGGTGTTCAGCGGGCATTCACTGACACCACCAGATGGCTCTACCTGAACCAGCTTGGACGATGGTTCCTTTTTGTACAATGTAACCAATGTCACGTAATGTACAATGTAAAGAGGACCACATAGGAGTAAAAAAATAAATTCAAAATGTATGCAAGCGTCCTGGGTTCGAATCCACGGACTGCCACATGTGTTTGTAATATTTCATTAATCAATTTTAGGAGTAGAGTTGGTTGTTGGATAGAACATAATAATTGATATTGGTTCAGGAGTAATTTATCGAGAGGCCTTCCCTAGTGGTTAAGGCCCCATTAATTGCTCTTTCCATTCACATATGCATAGCCTACGTGAGTTGCAGTTGGGATGTGTGTACATGCTTAGATTGATATGCAGGATTCGAAGTTGCATAATAAATCGTAGGCAGTGTCCACCATTCTTTAACTGCCTTCGTGGTGTAATGCATAAGGTGTTGATATTCGGTGTGAGCGTCCTGGGTTCGAATCCACGGACTGCCACATGTGTTTGTAATATTTCATTAATCGATTTTAGGAGTAGAGTTGGTTGTTGGATAGAACATAAAAATTGATATTGGTTCAGGAGTAATTTATCGAGGGGCCTTCCCTAGTGGTTAACCCGTCCAGCACCAGAGACGCGTCTGGCGCGTCAGCGATGTATGTAACGCACAGCCCCAGCGACGTGTCTGACGAGTCACCCTAATTGCTCCGACCGTAACCTCAGGTGTAGCCACTCAAGAGGGCTCAGATTTGTATGGGAACTGTGTACGTATCCCGTGCAGAGAGTCAGCATAAATGGTACCAAGTCAGAATGGGGAGCAGTCAAAAGTGGTGTCCCCCAGGGATCGGTATTAGGTCCCCTGTTGTTTCTTATATACATAAATGACCTAGATTTAGGTATAACTAGTAGGATAAGTAAATTCGCAGACGATACTAAAATCGGGAGATCAATTGATTCAGATAGCGATTTATAGAAGTGCCTCCAAAGGGATCTAGATACCTTACATGAATGGTCAGTAAATTGGCAGATGAAGTTTAACATTGACAAATGCAAGGTATTAAAGATAGGGAAGATGCAAACAAATGTTAAATATAAACTAGCTAATTTAGAATTAGAAAATTCAGACTGCGAGAAAGATCTAGGTGTGTGTGTTAGCAATGTTTTGAAGCCTAGACAACAGTGTATAAAGCGTTCGAAACAAGTAAACAGGATTCTCGGGTTCATCTCTAGGAGTGTGAGTAACAGAACTGCTGATGTTATCTTAAAACTTTACTTGTCATTAGTGAGACCCCATATGGATTATGCTGTTCAATTTTGGTGTCCTTATTACAGAATGGACATAGATTCATTGGAGAGAGTACAACGTAGAATGACAAAAATGATCCATAATATTAGAAATCTTCCGTATAAAGAAAGGTTGAAGAAATTAGGCTTGCATTCGTTAGAGAGACGCAGAGTTAGAGGGGATATGATAGAGGTGTTCAAGTTGGTTAGTGGGATTAACAAAGGGGACATGACAAATGTACTAAAGCTCAGTGATAGCGAAAGAACTCGCACCAATGGTTTCAAATTAGATAAATTTCGTTTCAGAAAAGATATAGGCAAATACTGGTTTGGTAACAGAGTTGTAGATGGGTGGAATGGACTACCAAGTGCTATAGTGGGATTTAAACGATAGGGAGCTTTAAGATAAAATTGGATAAGCATATGGACGAGAAGGGTTGGGTGTGAAGGGGGATCAGCAGGGTTGGGCCAATCAGCGCTCTGCAGACCCCCGTAATCCTGCGTTAATCTCTAACCGTTTTGGTAAGATGATCCTCAGGGTATTAGAGTGTTGAGCCTATAATTGGGCTTTGTAATTGGGGTTGTGTGGGACAGGGATCTGCCTTGCTTGGGCCAATCGGCTTTCTGCGGACTCCCATTTTCTTATGTTCTTATGTTCTTATACGGATAATATGAAGCAGGGTTGATCACTGCTTCACGCACTATTGAAATAACCGCGAGACGTATAATATATTCACCCTAAAATAAAAACATAAACATACCAATGCAACATAGAATACAAACGCACCAAAATATAAAAAAACGATGAAGGAACATCGTCACACCCTCACCGTGGGGGGGGGGGGGGGGATTTTCATGGCAATGACAATTTCGCAACATAACCCAACCTCATTATAGCCAATAAACACATAATAAGCACATAGTTTTATTTATTTTTAGTTTTTATACTATATATATTTTTTTTGTAAAGTTTAATAATGTCATAGGCTCAAATATTCTTCTGGATCTGTGTTCCAAGATATAATCCACATCACCTCCTAAATGTAATCTCATCTTTCATAGTGCATATTCTAGCTGTCTAACAAACTTAGAGAAAAGTGGTTCATAACTTTGCGATATATTTTGCTTACAGACAAAGAGACAAACAAAAGGAGGCGAAAACATAGCCTCCGTTCAACTTCGTGGGTGGAAATAACCAATGCTAAGCTCCTGACTATATAACACATGTTTTCTATAGTCATCCACCCTAGTATCTGTATAGCCTGGGGAGGATTCAGTGATAAGTGTGCGTCACTGGTTGTTATGCTAGATTATGGGTGTGGTCGCTTCCAGAATTAACGGTAACTTGTTTTAGGAATGGGTCTTTGGGCCTATAAACCCCCGGACGACCAACTGGGCCTCAGTACCATCACTCCAAGTATCCCATCATGAAGGTCAGTATCGGAGACCTAAGGACCATAGTTTTTATAAGAGTCTCAACCTCACCTTCTCTATATAGGAGGAAGGAGAATGTGAACCACCCTTCTCAATATATTAATAACACTAGGACTCTATTGTATTTGTGTTTTACAGACCAGTAATTTTCACATTTGTTAATACCCCTGTAATATCTAACGCATAAGACCTAATTCCTAGGTTGACCCTATTCATAAACTTAATTCCATAAGCCTATTTAAAAACTCTTATGTCATAGATGGAGAGGCAATGTATACAACCTTTAATATTATTCTCAGATAAACAAAGACAGGTGTAACTCGCATAATAATCTACAAATAATTAAGATCAAGATAGCGACTCTAGCAGCAATAAATAAAAACTGTGTTAATTGTGGGGTCAATAGGCCAATTTTACAATTAATCTAAACTATTCGTTATTAGTAGAGCCTTAAGTTGTTTGTTATAAATATTTTACTAACTTAATGTTTCCTTCAGCTCAATTAATATTTCAGAGGCATATTTTTACATTATATCTCAGTCATATTGTAGTCATTAACATGTTCTTAACACCATATGATTTTCAACATGCAATTTTATATTTCTGATATAGATAGATGGATAAATTTACATAATTATAAAGATAGATGTATTAAGTTCAATATATCTATATATATATATATATATATATATATAATATAGTATATATATATATATATATATATATATATAATATATATCATATAACACTGGTCGCTTCAATATGTAATATTTTGTATAATTTCAAATATATGTCCCATAACTCTACTTAACGGCTAAATGAAGGAAATACAAACACTTATGTAAGGTATAGGGTCGTAGGAACAAAGACTCTGCCATTACACTGTTAAATACATTCCCGTTACTTTCGATCACATGACCAGATATCGATAATTGTCAACATAATACCGTACATCTATATAATTTTACTGATTAAAATGCCATATCTTAAAGGCATACTAACAGTTAAGAGAATTCTACAATAAGAGTACGACGTCCATCAATTTACAGAAGTACGTTAATACTGGAGAAAACGATTCAGCGGAGTTACTTACTCAATTAGAAATAGCAGACTATAGTTTGATGAATTGCCATGGATTAACATTGGGTATTGTTGCTTGCGATCCCAAAGGCCTCAAATATGCATTGTCACACTCAAATTTAAGGTTAAGATAATAGGGGTACCCTAAGTTCAGATACTGTAGGGGTTTTAAGTGATAGAGACATTCGCTTTGTTGCTAAGGGCTGAAACCCTCGATAGATCTAAATATCGCACCCACAGAACCTAAGTTGTTAATACGTCTCACTCACTCGAAGCTGATTACACCACAGCCATTTTAAAAGAGCTCCTCTGTAATATAAAACATAATATGCCAAAGCCAAAAACAATAAGGCCAATATAGGGGATAAAGCAGCAGGAGTTGTGACTAGTACAGTTGTTCTTCTCATAATAGTATATTATTGTTATTAATATGGGAGGGTACTTTAAGTACTACGTACTAACAGTAATACCCTATAAAATAAAAGAAATTAACTTTCTACCTTTCCTATGTGATCATCCCCAGGGTACCTTGCTAAGCAATGTATAGGGCTGATTTGCACGGGTATGCTGTGGCCAATGAGAAATGAACTTTACAGGT